>LS503355.1:107318-129404 GCA_900490845.1 Pristionchus japonicus
CGCGCATGTGACGCGACGCGCGCGGGAGAGGTCAGAGAGAGAGAGTACTGTAGGAGAAAGTGAGGAAATCACGTACGCGATTGATCGCGAACTGATTATAATAATTAATGATTTGATGAAATTATTGATTCAATGGATGGATTATTGATTATTTGGTGGAACGAGAAAGCGGGTAGCGATTACGTGGAAGTCGCTACACGATTATTGATCTCCACTTCTCCCCCTTGCGGAACATAATAATACGTGATAGTAATAACCATCAATCAAGGTGTTTGTTCATCGAAAAGGCGGACACTATGCCCAATTAATGGCGCGTCATCAGTACCTTACTGTTTGCATTAGTCACGTGTAAGCAAATCAGTCTTTCTACGTCAGCACAAACATACTATGCTGTTCGAAGCATATACAGTGCCCTGATTCAGGGATTCAATGTAGTAAATAACTGTGCTTTCAATATTTTCTCTCATTTCTCCTGCACGTATTTGAACAGTCTTTGATCATACCGATCAGCGAAGGAGTCTCCTCAGCATAGTTTGATACTTTACATTTGATGAGAGTGTAAGGTGAGGTTTCGGTACTTGTCTAGTTCTCCGGAAGAGTGTCTATCCTCCATCCACACCTACCACCAACCCTGCGTTTGGAAATATCTTATTAGGAATGAGTGAAACTCAACCATTCTTCCGGGAACTAGACAAGTGCCGAGGTTTCCGGGAGGTGAATTGATGTTCGGACTGTCGATATTTTCCACTCAAATTCGTGCAGAATAACTTTCTGTGTATGTCAGATCAAGGATATGGAGTGAAACAGATATTCCCAGTCACCAAACCGACCTTTGAACTTCTCTGGGTCACATCTGCTTTCTATTTCGCACGTTACCGAGAATTTAAGACGGATGAAGACCTCTTCTCTCTATCTGATCACTGAAAGATCGAAGATCGCGCTCTGTTGAAATAAATTGATGTTAACATGCTGTAGAGAAGTGTAAATATCTGCAATTTAATGTGAATTTATCATTTTCTGATCAGCCTTTGACCTCCTTCGATTCACATTCACCTGCAAGCCACTCAGGGCATTGATTTACGACCGAGAAGAAGAGAGAAAGAAGGTGCTCTCTCTTCTCTTCGGTCCAAGAGAGAAGGACAGTGTAAGGTGAGCAGGCCTCTTGCCGAGGGAGAGAGGGAGAGAGGGGTAGAGATGAGAATGGAGCTTATGCTTTGACGAGGATGTGAAAGCTTCCGAAACGAATCGATGAGTTATGGACGAGAACCCAAGTGAGAATACTACAGGAAACACTGAATCCGGATCGATTCGCAATTATTCATTTTGACGTTCCGAATATGCTGCTCACTCAGTGTTTGGATTGAGGATGGAGATGAAGGGAGAGGCATCCTCTCTCTCTTTCCCCTCGAGGAAGCTCGATTCCAGCAGGATTTAAGTGGGATTGCTTCAAGCAACGCTCAATTCGGTGGGATTCGCATGTGACACTCAGGCTGCTAGCTTTCCATGCTCTGTTTACGCAGCTCTCTAGTGATCAGGTTGAGAAGGGAGAGGAAGATCGTGGGCCCATCCCCTTCATCAAAGTACGATGTGACAGTCGCCTGGATTGACAATTTTTAAGGATATTTTTGCTGGGATTTCACATAGCACTTCGACGTTCTGCTACTAGGACAAATTTTTCGTTTCCAACCATCCAAAACCAATTTCCTTTCCCATGATTCAAAATCAGCAAGATGTCTTTGCCCACTGATTGCTTCCGCTCTTCCACCTCTGTGAGCTATTCTCATCTCCCTCCGCTCACATTACACTGATCTCCCCTCTGTCGGACTCGAGGAGAGGGAGAAGCGAGGACTCCATTCTCTCTCTCTACCTCTCTTCCCATCTCCCGGTCATCAATCAAAGTCGCTTCCAAGCTCGTTTGCAGACTCGGAGGAGGGAAGAAGAGAAGGTCGAGGGTCGATCAGAAGAGAAGGATTGTCGATCAACGGAGTGCCTATGACCTACTCTGCCAGATTCTGTTACAGTAACCTCCTCTTATTGATATGATCATTAAGCTCAAACATTCTCGTTGCACCCTTCATCTCCATGCCACCGTAATCACCCCACTACTGTAGCTCTTATTGATCTGCTCATGAAGTTCAAAGACCACCATCCAACCCTTTCTCCATTCATGTTGCTACCGTAATCCCCGCTACTGCCCCCTGATCTGATCACAAGAAGACCAACCAATGCGGTTGCGGGATGCATTTATTGCGAATGGAGAAAGATGAATTAGATCACAATACAATAACCAATACAATAGGCGATACAATAACCGGTTTACAATACTTGATTGAGGCAGGGTTGGGGGCCGAGCGGGGTCTCATCGGCTCAAAGGCCCTTGACTGATCTTGACTGCTTAGGCGGACTTCTCGAGAACCTTCTTGGCGAGCTCCTGGAATTCCTCGTTCTTGCAGTGATTGGAACCGGCTTTGTCCTATTACCTGGCTACCGTACCCAATCTCCGGCTCTACAGTATTTCCCAGTTCTACCGTACCTGGAACTTCTCGTTCTTGACGATGGAAGCAGTGATGGGGAAGTTGGCCTCGATGTCGGCCTTGGCCTCGTCGGAGAGGGCCTTGAACTTGTTGACGACCTCGATGGCCTGCAAGGGAAAAGGATTAGAAAGATCAAAGATCAAAGATCATCTATCACCGGAGGTTTGGGCTATAAGAAAGACCAGATTAGGGAGTAGATCTCTCACCTTGTTCTTGAGCTCCTCGAGGGTGGGCTTGTTTCCGGCGATGATAGCGGCCTGGATCTTGCGCGCGTCTCCGAAGATCTGAAACGGGCGGAGATTAGAGAGGTCAGAGGTCAGAGACCAAAGATCAAAGATCACAAATACCGTACCTCCTCGGCGAACTTCTTGGCCTCGGGCTTGAGGTTGTCGAGCTTCTCCTTCAGGTAGTCTCCGAGCTTCTTGGCCTTCTCGTAGAGAGCGGGCGACTTCTCCTTGAGGGCGTTCAGGGCCTGAGGATGGGGTTGGGTTAGAAAAAAAAGGTAGAGAAAGGAGCCCGAACCCGTGTGGAATGAGGGGAGGGGTGCCCTAGAAGACTACAACAGGCGGAAGCGAACGGGAATCGAACTGGGGTGGAATCGAGACTTCACCTCAACACTACACCACTCAATTTCTTGGACGTTTGGTCAGGTGAGAAAGACGATGACAAGACCGGGGACAGAAGCAATGAGCCCCTAGATCTGTATAGGCTTGGAGTGGATTCCATACGTTTGATGAGAAATGCCAGAGAAGTAGCAAAAATAGGGAAAAAGAGGGACTAAAACCATCAGTCAGGAGCCAGAAACTGGGCCAGTTCGAGTCAGGAAAGTCAGGAAGGGGTGAAAATGACTCAAAATCGCTCACATCCTCCTCGGAAGAGTACTCCTTGTAGTTGAGGGCGACCTCCTTGAGGATCTTCTTGTCCTCGTCAGTGAGTCCGGTCAGGAATTCCTTCGCCTGCGCGGGGATCAGGTCTGGAATGGGGTAGATTAGGGTGGATTACGGTGGAAAAGTGAGGTCAGCTACCGTAACCTATGAGAGAGGAGTGGTTACCGTACGCTGAAGTAGAGCTATCGTATCCTTGACGAGGGTTCCAAGTCTAGGAGTCTACCGTGTCCGTCAAGACCTAGCAAAATACCGTACCTTAAGGAGAGCCCGCTACCGTACTCTTCGAGAACCAGAAAACTGCCGTAACCCTGATTAAGCTACAGTGCCCTTCGGAAACAAGCCAACTACCGTGCCTTACAAGCTACCGTACCCCTTGACAATCAGATAACTACCGTATCTCTGTACTCCGCGTGTACATCGTCGATGCTGTTGAATGGAGATACCTTACTCGAGCCCTAACAGGCTACCGCACCCCTCGACTCAAGCCAACTACTGTACCTAGCGAGCTACCGTGCCCCTCTAGCAAGTTACCGCATCAATCCCAGATAACTACAGTACTCCTTTGGAGGGTGTGAATCCTAGGAAGCTACCGTAACCTCCTGGAACTGAGAATACCGTACCTCTGTACTCCGCGGGGACATCGTCGATGCTGTTGAAGGGGGCGGACAGGGCGCAGACGGCCACGAGGGCGAGAAGGGCCACGGAACGGATCATCACTACCTGGAAGGAGACTTGATTGAGGAGAGGAGAGAGGGGTACGGTGGGAGAAGCGAGACTAAGAAGGAAGGACTTTAGTAGGTCAAATGGAGACTAGTTGAAGGGAAGTGGAGATGGTAGTACGGTAGACAGGAGAGAGCTAGGCGGGAAGGACTGCAGGTAAGACTACGGTAGCGTAGGTCAAGAGGGGCAAGGAAAGGGAAGAAGGAGGCATACTTTAGGTGGTAAGAAAGGGTGAATACGGTAGAATGGAGAGACCTAGGTGGGTGGGACTACGGTAGGTAGGGTAGGTCAAGAGGGGTGAAGACCTAGGAGAGGAGGAAAGGGGCTGAGGAAAGGGGCTGGAAGCAGAATGGTTCTCTCCGGCAGAATCGGCTCATTTATGCGGCCGACCGCGGATGGGCGGAGTCTGGAGACAGTACGTGAAGTGAGGAGTGCACAGAGAGATCAGGGACACGAGAGATTAAGGAAATTCGAGAGAGTCAGAGAACCAAAGGCGATAGAGACCAAAGAAATTAGGAGAAGTGGGGAGGTGGAAGATTCGAGAAAGCGCAGTCCGCAGAGGTTACACCACCTGACTCTCTCCTTTCCTCAGGCTCTCTAGCCTGGTAGAGAAAAGAAAGAACGGAAGAATGAAGAGAGTCAGAGATCGGTGTGCCCCAGAAGTGAGAGAAACGTTTGATCACCGCCTAGAAACTGAGGAAAAGGAAGAGATTCAGACATAGGGAGACGCAAGTGTTCACGCGAAGCGCGGAGAGCCGAGACCTCTAGAGCGATAAACTCTGGACTGCTTGCTGGGAAAAGCGTCAGGCGTTGAGGGTTGTCAGAGAGGCGAGAGATAGAGGGAATGGGAGAGGGTCAGACAAAGAGAGCGCATAGAGAGTGTGCAAAGTGAGGAGAGCAGTAGTTGATACGAGGGATGAGGAGATCGGAGGGGCTGTGGGGTTACACAGGGAGCACGTAAAGCAACGAGAATGATCGAGAAGAGAGTTGATGAGAGACAAGGCGAATAGGAGAGACGCAGACAACGAGAGGGATGAGAGAGTGTGCGGAATGGAGAGAGCAGAGAGGGATGGAGAGATAAACTCAAGACTGCTTCCTCGTCCATCACTTTTTGCCCTCGGGAAGAGAGGGAATGAGGCAAAGCGAAGAATAGAAAGGGGTGAGTCAGCAATGGATGGATGAAGAGTAGAGATCAAGTTGGATCAAGACCACTTTTAGGATGTCAAATCACTCTAAATGCACTGAAACAGTCTCCTTTTTTGCTGAACGAAGAAAAGTTTAATTTTTGTTCGAATACTACTCATAAAGACGAGAAATAAGTCCATAAACAGTGCTCGAGATCTCACGCGCCGGGCCAAATCGCAACCTGTGTAGAGACATTCCATCCTTTTCTCCCGTAAAAGTCTCAACTCAAGTGTACGATGTTAATCGCACGACCACTTTCACGTCTGATCACCAACATCTTTGTGATTGAGACTTTATTAAGCCCGTGGAGGTTCGAATAGGTGATTACGCACGGAGATTATGCAACAATGAATGATTCAAAACAATTAATGATTCAAAATTCATCAAAATTCTTCGAAATTGTTCCCTGATGTCGTAGTTCTGATCCTGTCCTTTCGGTATCTTACGCGAGCCTTGTCTCTATGTTAGGAAAGACACAGTGTGATGAGCTATCATTGTTCTCTCAAAAGAAGGGTGGACAAAGTGATAGCCTTCCCGCCATTTTCTAAATTTGTTCGGATTTGATCTCTCTTCTTCCTCATTTTAGCAGTTTGATCCATGCAAATCACTCATTTTTGTCTGTCGAGCCAGCGTTGAGTAGCTTATCTTTTTACCCATCTGAAAGAGAGTTCAATAAAGTGTTAGCGATGTATCACCATTGAATATTGTCCATCCCAAATCTCCATCCCATATTCACATCTCATTTGCTTATGATTCATGCAATATCGAAGAGATGAACGTAGGTACAAGCGAAGAGTGTACAATAAAACTATGCACGATGTGAAAGAATGACCAAACACCTTCTACCCACGGTACGCAATCTATCGGAAACAGTCCGTACGCTATGAGATCAAAGATCAAGTCAATTGTTCTCTGTTTTGTGACCCTTCTCTTCTCATTCGTGCTTCTCCTCTTACTCGTTTCTTCCCCTCGGCAAAAGACCGACACATGCCGCTCACCTTACACTGTCCTCTCCACTCGAGAACGAGAGGGGAGAGAGGAGCCCTCTCTCTTCCTCTCCCTCCTCAAGCTCACTCAGGGAGCTGCAGGAGCAAAGCAGAGAAGGTCAAAGGTCGATTGACTAACTTGGATTTGGATTCGGAATCACGCTATTGCCTGTGTGTCTGGTTTGCACAGCAATGACTAACTGATTTCTCTCTCGGAATCCTCGAAGTTCAAAGATCAGAGTTTCCATTCACCTCAAAAGTTCACGCATGCTTCTCATCTTACACTGTCCTCTCCACTCGGGAAGAGGAGGAGAAGAGAGAGGGATCCTCTCTTCCTCTCCCTCTCTCTCCTCAACCTAAACACTGCAGAATCTAGGAAGAGAAGGTCAAAGGTCGATTCAGTAACAGCGATTTGAAGTTGAGATGCATTCCGCTTCTGAGGCGAGAAATTCACGTGCCTGGCATGGTTTTTATATTAAATGTGTTCGTTTTCGACTGGGTCGAAAGCGATTCCACTATGCTTCTTCGAGTGAAAAACGACACATGCTGCTCACCTTACACTATCCCTCCACTCTAGAAGAGGACGAGAATAGATAGAGAGAGGAGCCAACTTCTTCCCTCTCGAGTGTCAATCAAAGCACTAACTGAGCTGCAGAATCAAAGAAAGGAAGGTCAAAGGTTGTTTGAAAAACTGGGATTTGAATCCGGAATCACGTATACCCTGTGTGTCTCGTATGCACATGTCTGAAGCAAAAGCAATCCAATTTCGCTCTCGGATTTCATTGGAAAGTTCAGAGATCAGAATTAATTTTCCAAAATTCCATCATGCTTCTCATCTTACCTCTCCACTCTGTAAGAGGACGAGAAGAGAGAAAGAGCGCTCTCCCTTCCTCTCCCTCCTTAATCTAAACACTGACATAGCTGCAGAACCAAAACGGAGAATGGTGAAGGTCCATTTTGAAACTGATTACTGAATTCACTGTCCGTAATCATCCAAATTTAAGCTGTTCTTCTCACGAAACACAGCGTTCTATCCCGACAAACAAGGGTAAGGGTTGACCTAACGGAACTGCAAAATCTGGATTCTAAATTAGTTTTGAAACGCATCTCGATTCTCATTTTGTAACAAAAGCGATCGGGAGAAACGTTTCACAAATTTCTTAAATTCCGAGATCAATTTGCAGTTCGATTACAGTTTTGCGGGAAAATTCAAAAAGGTAATCCCATTGTTCACCCTTGTCTGGAGAAAACAATGGGGGTCAGAACGCTGTGGAGATAACGTTTGATCTACCAACAACAGTGCTTATTCTGTCCATGGAAGTGATGATTTTTTTCTAGAATTTGACGAGGAAGCTTAGAGACCCGATCCTCCATTCACTCCCGGCAGAAAACCGACACATGCTACTCTCTCTTTCCCTCTCCTTCTCGAAGGCCTGCTCACCTTACACTGTCCTCTCCACTTAGATCGACGAGGGGAGGGAGAGTAGAGGAGCGAGAGGAGAGAGAGAGAGAGAGAGAGAGAGAGAGAGGGTGAGAAGAGGGAGCAGAGGTCTTCTTTCTCCCAACTTCTCGGTCGTAAAACCCTGAGTGACTCGCAAGGTGGATAGCAGATGTGAACCGGAGAGCGTCGAAGGTTCATCAATGGTGATTAGAAATCGCAGGTCCTTCCTCTTTGCAGAACTTCTATGTAATCTAAACCACTCTCAAAAGACGTAATTCGATCATACCACTGTGATCTTTGGTCTTCAACTGATCAGAATAGTATTTCACCTAATCCCTGCCTAGCGAGGTCAACGAAAGCAGAGGTCTTCTTTCTCCCTTCTTCTCGGTCGTAAAACCCTGAGTGACTCGCAAGGTGGAAAGCAGGTGTGAACCGGAGAAGGTCGAAGGCGATTAGGGGATGGCGAATAACATGAATCTCTGCGAACAAAACTCTTGCTGAAGATGGAATTCTATCAAACGAATGTGATTTTTGATATTGTCTCATATTTTCTCCCTCTCTTTCTCTATTTTCGCTGAAGCGATGCTATAGAGGGAACATAGGTATACGTTCCCTCCTCTTCTCGGTCGTAAAAAGCTCGATGGCTAGCAGATGTAATTCAAAGAAGGTCGATGGAAGAATTAGGAACGGATCTCGACTGAACTGTTGCATGTAGTACGGAAGTCCTTTCTTGGTATTGGCTGGGCCATGAAGAAGGGAGAAGGGAGTAGTGGTGTTCAGTTGCCAGTGGCGATCCTCTCTATACAAGGTAGTATGAAAATTGAATACCGACGAAAATTGAGTAATTATGTTTCCGTTTTTGAATAAACTGTTGGGGCGTACTTATCACAGTACTGGCGAAGTCTCCGTGAAAACGGTACGCTGTACGCCCAGCGACATCCAATGACGCTGATATTGCACATTTTAATTGGAGTAAATTTGGTCTTATCGTTTTCAGCGATCAATTCTTCATCGTTTCACACAAATATATTATTTTTTACGTGTAAAATAAATATTGAACAATTAGAATAATAAATCGTTTCCAAAGTGCGACTTTTTTCCACCCTTCCTAACTCTCGGTGTTTAGCACATTCTTGCAGCGAAAATTCCACAGCTTCCTATCGTTGCACTGCTAAACACCGTGAGTACGGAAGGGTGGAAAAAAGTGGCACACTGGGAACGATTTATTACTCCATTTGATGAAAATTAATTTTGCACAGAGATGTAACTAAATATATGTAAAACGATCAATAATCGATCGCTAAACACGAAAAAAACCTAATTCGGCCTAATTAATATGTGTTATATTCGGGCCAGAGGCACATTTCTCAGCAGAGGAATTTTTCGCATTAATATCCCGTTAATTAATTAATTACGCATACCATCACCGGTTATTTCATTTAATTCAATGATAATCATTTCACATGCGTACTCGTTCGTTGAAGTAAATTGTGATAGATACAGTAAAGTTGCGCGCCCCGCCATTCCATCTCCCCCGGGTTCAACCCCCGGTCGTGTCACCGCCTCCGCCTCACCAAGGCGCCCGCAAGGGAAAATTGGTAGTGACTAGATCACGCGGTAAAGTAGGTCCGAAGAAGAGATTAGGCCCTCCGGACTGAATTGGCCTTGAATTCTTCACTGGCCTAGCAGTGATGTCCCGCAGGACTTCGTGTGCCTTGAATAACGGGATAACTTTACCTTTACCTTTACAGTAAAGTTATGAGTTTCTGGCATTGTGTGGGGTGATTAATTATTTCGTTACTATCAGAATCGATCATTTCACTCGTTGAGAACAAGCCCAAATAAAAAAAATGTGTATCGAGCACGATTACTGAACTAGCACGTGACGTGAAAGGTTCTCACGATTTCCGTTGCCCATGATACCATATCGTCTGTTCTCAGAACATTCTAATGTTTTTTTTTGAAATCGGATAATGGCTTGTGTGAGCATTTTTAAAGTATGACATGAGCAAGATCATAAGAGGCCGCTGACAGAACGAGATCACGGGACAAGGGATTCATTTTACGGTGAGTAATTAAAACTCTTCCGATCCCTTCGCAAAAAACGCTGCTTAAACGACTTCACCTCTTCTTTTCCGATGCCTTCGCAAAAAACGCTGCCTAAACGACAGTGTCTTGACGTGTTTGCCACAGTTGATAAGAGGTCCGTAGATAAGGGGTCTTTCTCGGCTCTTCTCGTCACTTCATAAGACGATTAAGGGATGGGCCGGCTCAATTTCGCTGTTTTCGGATCAGAGTGTTTCGTCCTTTTTCTGTAGCTCTTGTTCGTTCTCACTTCTTTTCATTTCAGATATGATATGAATTTCAGATATGAAACTTGTCATCTTCGTTTTCGTTTCCATCGCGTCGACTTATGGAGCTAAGAAAGCAGAAATGGTTAGTTTATTTACAGCTTCTTTATAATATCTATGTTCAGGGCACCGTGCACATGAATGTGACACTCAATATCGAGTGTGAGCTCGATCACTGGTCCTATTTCCTCATAGAGTTAAAGGTTTGTTACATTTTGAAGCATTATTGATTTATGCTAAGACATTGACTTCTCTCTCTCTTTTCTAATGAATCTAGAGAGGTTTTCTATCCGCCCCAACATCGTGTCGTAGGCGTCTTAGTGAATCAAAAAAAGGGGTTGCATCTAGCACTTTTTGTGTTCCAGAGGAGAAGAGAGAGGAGAAATAAAGTCATTCTACCCACTGAATCAGATTGCCGACATTGACTCGTTAATGTAATCATCATATGACAGGAACAAGACTACGTCTGGGACGACGTTATACAGGAAGAAGAATTCGAGGTATTACTTTGAAAACGTAGCTTCTGCGCATCATGAATATATCATGAACTTTCCTTGTTCGAAACAAAGCCTCGCTCCTTTTATCTTTATCTCTGGGGATTCTCGCCTCTTCCGCTGAGAGAACTAGATCGGAGTGTCACTATTTTCTTCTCTCTCTCAAGTCGACGTGGCGAGTTGCCCATAGAAGTAGGGGGCTTGAACCTATCGGAATACAATGTTCAAAAAGCTTTTTGATCAGCTCCTCCTGACAATTTGTTTTCTTCCTCGAACAAACACAAATTTAGAATACAGATTTATTTCAGATCCACGGACATCGCAGAGAGATTCGCTTCACCGGAAATGTAAGGAGTTCTGTAGCACTTCGTTGTCCACATATCTTCTATTACTATTTAGCCTAAATAATCATTTACGGTTATCATTAAGGCGTATGACACAAACATGTCAAAGTGCCTGGAACCGTATATGGTGATTCACACGTCCTGCTCCGATTTTCTTCTCGAATACCCACCTGGTGAGCCTAATCTGCGATGAGTGGTAGTTCAGGTTAAATAGCGATTATCCACCATTTCACGGTTGTCATGCCTTTGAAAGTCCATGTGTTGCAGAGCTGGGGAGGATGTGCTTCGCGCTGTCTGAGTGTGCCGACTGTGCGAGAGAGGGCGATACCAAGGGCAGCTGCGTATGGTGTGATGACCCAAGTGATCACTGCATTGCCTCCGACTATTTCACTCGCACTTACCATCTACCGAGAGATCTGAAGGAATTCAAGAGAATCGACTGTTAATGTAACATTAATCAACAGCTGTATTGTTTCGTGTTTCTTCGTAATAATCTATACATTTTTCGATCAACTGTGGCACGCTGTTTGATTTACTTTTATGATACTGATACGGAAAAAAGTATCGATTTTTCCAATTCGTTTTCTTTTTCTTAGTTTTCCTTGTGTTCGACCGGATCCGCGAAGAGCCAATCACAGAGTAAAATGTGATCAAGACGAAGCTAAGCTTCCCTTTTAGGAGAGATTATAGCTTTTTTCTGGTCATCGTGTTGTACATTACACTCATTTCGTTAAGAAATCGATTCATATGAGATGTACAGAATGCATATTCCCATGGGTTCTAATTAACCGACAGCCAAGGCTAGATTGTCACAGGTTTATCGAAGAAGTCAACTGGTAATATTCATTATTTACGATCGAACAACTAAATCACTAAAAAATGATGCAAAGCCCAATGAATAGACACGACAATGTGCAAAAAAGTAAATGAGTCCTCATCACAGTTAGAATGAAAGTCCCACTTAAAGGTTTTTATAATATTCAGATGCTTTTCCAATATTCTCATAATGTTCTTGTTGTAACTACCAGCGCATTCATTCGCATAGAATCTATCAGAAATTGAGCTCGGACTTCCAAG
The DNA here is from genome assembly GCA_900490845.1 of Pristionchus japonicus. Taxonomy (NCBI): domain Eukaryota; kingdom Metazoa; phylum Nematoda; class Chromadorea; order Rhabditida; family Neodiplogasteridae; genus Pristionchus; species Pristionchus japonicus. The sequence goes on from LS503355.1 coordinate 119,338, forward strand.
GAGTTCTAAAATTTGAACGGGAACGTGTGTACGAAAACCGTCAAACTCGAAGAGCTCTTATTTCTACAACTTTCATGATTTCTTGAGTTTCACTTCACCAAACCTGCCCTCGAAAGTAGCAATTGGACGTGTGTAGCCCTGTGACAAACATGTTTGCTCAATAATTTTCACCAGAATCTTGCCTGATAATTTCCCTAATAGTACGTTTCGCATTCATGACCAAATTTGTGCAGCATCGCTACCGTACCTGGGAGATTCGATCTTCATGATCATACTATCTGCAAGAGTTTAGACTGTAGAGATAGTTGACGACTGGAGGATGTGTGCTGGCACCAAGGGGTGAGCTGGAAGATGTGAGTTTTCGTGTGGGAAAATCTGCTCATTTGTGCAGGCGATGGGACATAGGAGTCTCGAAAAAGATAAATGATGAAGATTGAAATATTCACGGTGGACAACATGGTTACTCACTTTGGCATTATGATTGGCCACTCTAAATTGCAAAACTGTTGGCACATGCGAACGCTGTTTTTCGTACTTTCTAAAGAAGATTTCAAAAACCTGGTCGGCGATTTCCAGAAGCCTCCAGAAGCCCCAAGCAGGCATATTAATCAATTCCGATCATGATGGAAGATGCAATTCTATATTGTTGCGAATCATATTTGCCTATTTGTTGCCTTTTTGCGGGTTTGTCAAAGCAAATTTTCTGAAACACATTGTGTGAAAACGTCGAATGATAGCCGATTGATATCAATCTTAAAAATGGGATGAAAACAGCTTATTTCCGGTCATCATTTTATGCATTCATTCATTTACTGATCGATTCAAATGAGATAGTAGACGAACGTTCCCATGAGAACCAATTATCAGCATATGACTAGCTTGTCATAGGTTCGTCGAAGAAGAGAACTGATAACATTCAAAAGTGTGCTATGTTCGGACAACTAAATCACTATAAACATGACACAAAGTACCATGAACAGATATGACAATGTCTAAAGAAAACAAATGAGTCCACCACACAGCCAGGATGAAATTCGCTATTATTGGTTGCCATAATATTCAGCTGATTTTCCAATAGTTTCATAATGTTCTTGTCGAAACTACCAGCGCATTCATTTGCGTAGAATCTATCAGAAATTGAGCTCGGACTTCCAAGGAGTTCTGATTTGAACGAGAGCGTGTGTGCGAAAACCGTGAAACTCAAATAGCTCTTAATTCTGCAACTTTCATGATTTCTTGAGTTTCACTTCACCAAACTTGCTCTGGGAAGTAGCAATTTGACGTGCGTAGCCCCGTGACAAACATGTTTGCTCAGTAATTTGCATCCTTCCCTAGTAATTTCCCAAATAGTACGTTGCACGTTCGTGATCAAATTGTCGTTGCAAAGCTACCGTATTTGCAATTTGATCTGTTGTTTCGGTTTTGGAGAGATTATTGTGCTTGAATTTATTTGGCTTTAGGAATTGGATGATATTTGAACTTGGTAATAATACGGAATTACTCGGAACAAATCGATCATATCCCCACTGTGTCAAAGGGCAATTATTTCAAATATTTAAGTTGGAAGTTGTGTTTCAGTAATGGGAAGAGATGCACACGTGTTCAACAGTTGGCATACGGATTTGCAAGTTAACAGACACGTAATTGGTATAGATGCTCTCATCACACGAGTATCTAATCATCTACTATACTATGGGCTGTAGGCGAGGCGATTGCGAGTGAATGTTGACCACGCAAATATTAATTATGTCATTTCTGGTCATGATGTTTGATTTTACGGTGCATTTCTTGATTTCTTGAATATCACCGAAGTTGCCCTTGAAACTACCACTTTGTCATGCGCAGCCCTGTGACAAACAAGTTTGCTCCGCAATTTCTACCAAATTCTTGCCTAGCAATTTCCTGAATTGCACATTCACGTGCACGAACAAGACGGTGTAGCAACGCTTCCGCGATCTCATTTTCAGAGAAAAAATTGCATCATCAAATTGCATCATAGCATTCAGCTATAAGGAAGGAAGGACATTCATGATGATATAGCACTACGAACTTGATGATATCTGTTGTCAGACTCAATATGAGTTGCAATGATACGGAATCACTCGGAACTAAACCAGTTTGTTTTGAGATTGTCAATTAATCATTGTATGTTGATACGGACTGATACGGAGTGGCACTTATCATGTGTTGCAGTTTAGCGAGGACTACTCCAAAAATTCGGCACTGTCGTTTTCGCATTGCTCTTGCTAAACTGCTGATGTTTGAGAAGTTTCGAGCCATTGAGGGCGAAATTCGTTGTTCGTTGTCCATTCGTAGAACTGTGAGAATAAATAATATCTGTTCCGATCAGCACAGATAATGATGGCACAATTATGTTATTCTCTATTGCTATCTGCCACAGCAGATGTTTTGAGACACATTCGGCATAAACGTCGATGGATACCCGATTGCTCTCAAGTGTATAGTCAGTTTTCCCCCGGTCATCTTGTTATGTGCATTACATTCGGTGATCGATTCAAATAAGATGGACGAATTTTCCCATGAGAACCAGTTATCAGCATCTGACTAGCTTGTCATAGGTTCGTCGAAGAAGAATGCTGATACCATTTGGAATTGTATTACCTTTGAGCAACTGAAAAGTAACTTACAAAAGTATGATAACTTATCTGAAACTGTTTCGTTCAGAAAATATGTCGATCTTGTTCTCATGAATTTCACGGTTGAATTCGCAATGCGTTTTTGGCATAATAGTCTGCTCCTCGTTCAAGCTACCAGCGCAAATCAGCTAACAATAGAATCGAACAATATAGTATTACCGTTCGAAGAAGCAATTACAATACCGCACAATAGCATTAGTAACTGTAAATTGCTGAATAGCATGATTCAACACGACCGAATAAATAAACCGAGATACGGTAGCTTACGCACTTCCTCTAGAGTCACAAGATTGAAACGTACTGTTTAGAAAATTGCTTGCGGAGAATCTCCGATGAAATTGCACGTTGGTATCTGTGTTTTGCGCAAACAGCGTATTCCCAACATACAATTTGTCACATGCAGCTAAGCTTTTGCTGTGGCATAACAGTGACATCGATTAGATTATTTTTGAATCAACTAATTTTAACGTTTGTTTTGAAAGTTTGGAAAACATTTCAGAAGTATGAATTGCGTTGCAGGCTTGAATAATATATGATTTTATTCGAAGTTATGATTATTTCGGACCAAAAATTAAAATATAAAACCAATTAATAAACTTGGTATCATCTGGAGAAAGATTATACGTCGGATCCCATATAAGGGCCCGGTTCTATATAAAATTGCCGGTAAATATACAGTAATCGATTCGATAATGAGATCGACTGATGCATTATCCCATGGGTCTCAATTACCCGCGTACGGCTGGCTAGTCATCGTTTGTCAAAGAAGTGAACTGACAATATTCAGAATCGTTCAATAATACGAAGGGCATAAGACGAAGGGCATACTGTGAAATAATGCAATAATGTATTCGGAACTGTTTTTCTCGTCTTCTAAGCACAAGCAACCAGAATGTTGTACTCCTGACACAAAAAAATATTGAATCATTGCAGGCGTATAAAATATTCTAACAATATACTAATACGGACAGTAGTAGCAATTGCAACACAACACGGCACCTAATCGATGGTGTCTGTAAATTGCGGAATAGTTTGTTTCTAAGCTGCCGCATCAAGAAACCGGAATTTGGTACGCTCCCCGTTCTCCCTCTCATCAATCTGAGGTTGCGGCCCTTAATAGTTGCTCACCCATGAGGTCAGTCTTTGCAAGCAACGAATTTCGACCCTAAATTACAACACAACACACCTAAGCAACAGCGACGCTATACATGACTGAAAGGTTTGTTTCAAGCAACCGCATAAAAAATCGGAATACGGTAGCTTATGCACTTCCTCTAGAGTCACAAGTTTGAAACGTACTATTTAGAAAATTGCTTGCGGAGAATCTCAAAATTACACGTCGGTTTGCGCAAACAGCGTATTCCCAACATACAATTTTGTCACACGCAGATAAGTTTCGCCGAGTGAAATCAGTGACATCGACTATATTCAGACAACCGACCATTTTTAACGTTTGATTAGAACAAGATTGGAAAAAAACAGCATAATGTTGATGGTGATTGCATGCAGGCAGAATTAAGTAGCTTCGGAATTGAATTCCGATCACACTACTCATATTCAGTTTGAGTCTGTTTAGTGTCGATAGGGAATCACTTGGAACAAATCTAGCCAGTGCTCAAAGCCTCGATTGGACGTGTTTGTAATATTCCAGGTGGTTGCTCAGTTACAGTTATCGCGTTGCTCTTATCAGACATGACGACTCATTTTCGCTACAGAAATTGCCATTATAAATGCCCTTACGAAAATCTTGGGGCTGGAGAGTTTGGGTTCGCACTTTTGATAAACAAGAATACGCAATTGTATGCGAATTTTTATGGCCTAGCTCCATTGCTGGAACTGTAAAAAAGTTCCATTTCATGAGTGCCGTGCATGGATGACATTCGAAGCATTACGTTGCTACTATATTGTCTATTTCCGACTTTGTACTAGCAAATGTTTTGAGACACGAGTGAGTATGTGAGAACGTCAAATGGTCATTGCAAAAACGCTTGGCAGGGACCGGGAATAGAACCCGCGGTCTTAGTTTACGGGACATGAGATACCACTATACTAACAGTACCATCGATGGTGTTTGCACGCTGAATGAATGATATTCCTTTCCACGAGCATCTGTGAGAACATTTTTCTCATTATCATATGGAAAGAGCGACAGCGGTTTCCGGACATCATCAGTAATGCTAAAAAAAGGTACTGCCACATCAAGCGATTTTACAGTCGTACGACAACGCTCGGTGGGAACCGTTGGTAAGGCCCGCTGTTAGACGGACTACAATCCCCTGCTGTCCATTGCTTTCTAGGGGAGGATTACCTTCCGCAACCGAAGTCACTACCAATTTACCGACCCCGGAGGATAGAGGGCTTGGTTTTCCTCGTCGGGGGATTGAACTCGGTACCCGTCGAATGGCTGGCGGCGCCTTCGCCTCCAGTAATACTATGTACATTCATTCCATTTAGTAATCGATTCATGTGGGGTTGGCAGATGACCATTCCCATGGGTCTCAATTATCACACGACTAGCTTGTCATAGCTTTATCGAAAATGAGAACCGATAATATTCAGAATCGTTCAAATAATTCGTCTTACTAAAAAATTCTAAGCAGCACATTATGAACAGACACGAATATTCATGATACAAATTCGAGGTAAGAAAGGTTGTTCAAGAAACGTAAAGCTCGAAATGTCGCAATCTAGTTCATTCTTGCTTAAGATCCAGTGCGTGCGTTACCATAGATTATCTAAAAAATGTTGGTGCCTCCAAAAGGAAGGAAATGAGTCACGGGCACTGTAACCGCGCGACTACCTTCTGGACGCCCTACAACAGGAAACGGCCGGCGAGCAAGCCTAGAGTGCGCTGGAGGGACAACCGAGCTATTGGCAACTAGTGGAATACACCCTAAGAAGCATTCCGCCCCATCCTCATCTACCATTTATTGCCTGAAATGATAAACTTATTGATTGATTGATTGATTTACGATGTATCAAGTGCAGTTGGGGGATCGCTACGTAATGGTTCATGCTAATCAACAGACAGACACAGATTGCAATTTGATCAATAGATTGAGTCTGCTGATGAACCAGTGATCTCTCTCTCTCTTTGCTTGCAAAATATTGCAGTGTAATTCAATACTCAAACTTGAGAGTATTACCATTCCCAATAGAAATTGCAATACAGCAGAGAACACAAAAAAACCTAGGCAATAGCGATTGTAAATATTCCTGAATAATTCGTTTACAAGGTACCGCATTGAGAGATCGGAAGTATCCTGCGCACTCCTCGAGTCACAACTTGAAACGTACTATTTGGAAAATTGCTTATGGAGAATCTCCGTGGAAAATTTCACGTTGCTTTCTGAGTTTTGCGTAAACAGCGAAGTCCTAACGTAGTATTTGGCTAATTTTTGCCGATAGTATTCCGTTACGTCGATTTCACACACACATCCACGATTTCTCCGTATTGATCAGAACAAGATTGGAGAAAATATTAGAAATTCAAAAAGACATAGTGGTCTCGAACAATATGGATGCTTTCATCCTTAATCATGTTATTCTCTAATGAAAATATAATTTTTAAAAAAACCATCCAGTAAATACGACTGTTTCACTCAGCCAAATTCAGATTTTCTATCTACACGAAATTAACCATAGCAAAGGGCCATTACAAATCTACAAATGAGTATACTGTATCTTTGAAATATCTTACTGTGTATCTTACTACACCTCAACTGATTCATTGTGAATCGCATTGTACTGATGTTCCTCAATTCCTATAATGTTTCTTGGCTAAAAATCACTCCAACTCACTCATGATTCAGCGAACCATCGATGTTTGATTTTCACTGGCCCAGATGTTTTCGCTTACTTCGCTCAGCGGTTTTCTCATCCAAACTCCGCCCACAAATCTGGCTATAAAAGCCGTGGTTCGTGACGGAGAATCGATTCAGTTACCATGTCTCGTCTCGTCCTCATTCTCCTTCTGTCTGTGACTCTCATGGAAGTCCATGGCCACTTCATGCGCCCTCGTCGCTCCGATGAGATCGACTGGGATACGCACGTCACCCTCTGTGGTGACAAGCTGAGACAGTTCGCTCAGAGCGCCTGCGATATCTGCAGAGGCAGTGAGTGTGTTGAGTATTCTTTTTCATCGACGTTGATGGAGACAAATTTAGCGACATCTAGCGTAGGGTGGAACATAAGTGAGGATTTCCGAAGAGTTATAGTGAGGAGTTCCAGGAGTTATAGTGAGGAGTTCCGCACAAACTCAGTGCTAGGCTCTGCTTGAATCAGCTACCTCAGTACAGACCGGACCAGTTTCAATCTTTTCATGCACTCTCACACACTTTCATAGTATGGAAGTGGAATCCATACTATTCCCATATCAGGCCGTCCGACCAGAGAACAGCGAGAGGAGCAGATGGATCGTCCGGATACGAAGGGAATGATCGTGCTCAAGTGCTGCACTACCTCGTGCACTTTCTCGGATGTGAGTGATTGGTTGTTTGGTTCCCCGGATGATTCGGCATTTGTGGAGTTCCCCGGAAGAATGAATGTGTTTCACTCATTCTATAAGATAGATTGCCCACAGGGTTGGTAGTCTTCCGGTGAACTCCACAAGTTCCGAAAATTCTATCTGCCATCAAACCACCAACCCTTGTGTTAGGCAATCTCATACATAGTATGAGTGAAACATATTAGCTCTTACGGGGAACTCCACAATTGCCGGTTATTTAGTATAATAACAATTCAATTTCAGATGGTCATAAGCTGCTGCGAAATCTAATCGAGCTTCTATCTCTCGTCATCATTTCGTAATACAGTCATGTCTTCATTCACATCTCCATTTATTGTCATACTACCCTGATTTCCCCCGAGCCCAATATTGATGCGTTTATCATACCCCGTATCGTCAAATCTCTAGAGGCTGTGAGAACCGAATAAAGGGCAGTTGTGTTATATTCACAGTATCCTTCTCGACGTCATACAATCATGAGAACCCCGAATCAAATGTTTATCATGCCCAGTCTCGTCGTAACTGTAGGGGCTTTGAGAGCCCAATAAAGGACATCAGTTGGGTTATATTCACATATATAGTCATGCTACTCACTGGTCGTTTCGTCATTTCCGCTGTGAGTTTGTGAGCTGAATAAACGGCGTCTGTTATGCATTGCGTATTGGTAATTGGCATGGGACACGTCGAGTAACCGATTATTAGTGCTAGAACGGGGGAGAACGATTCTCAGAATAAACGCATGAAGAATTTATTTAAAGCTGTAGTGACAATCAAATAATGCGCAAGCTGATAAATGATGCTAAAAATTTACAAATTCCAGGCAAATCTTCAAAAAGTTTAAAAAAAACTTTTAAACTAAGGACCTCATAGCTGTCTGACCCTCATCGACCAATATCTAGCGGGGTCTCTCAATTTCTGGAGGGACGGAAACTCGGGCCGTTTATTTGATTGGGCGAGAGACAATGGGAGGAGGGGAGAGTGATCAAATTAGGTAGGGAGAGGGGAGAGAGGGGGATTTAATTTCATTGCATTCTTCGCTGCGCCCGACGCGAGTCCCAATCCGTCTCTCCTCTCCCTCGTACTTGCAATTCGATTCATGCAAATCGCTCACCCCTGTCTATCGTGTCAGATCGTTCCTTTGCCCCACCCTGTCACCCTTGTGATTCAGAGTCCTACGAAGAGTTTATGATAAATAGATGCCCTTTCTGTAGCCACCGCCATCATCACTGAATATTCTCATTTGCCTGCGAACTCTTGGCACAACGCTTTGATATGTCAAGGAGAAGTTTCTACAAGTATTTCAACACGATCAGGCATACGTGAAACGTATTTGCCTCTTCTCGCTCCACATTATTGCTGGGAAATCGTATAGTGTGAGCAGCTCTAAGCGCATTGCGACGTGAACCTTGCTCCCATCAATGCCGATAAGTGCCTATCGTTTTGCGGCCGACGAAATATGGGGAGATGCGTGCGGAAGTGAGAGAGGCGAGGCAACGAGAGCAGAGTGAGAGAGGGCGCGGGAAGGAGAGGAAAGTGCGCCATAAGCCGAGAGTTCATCTCTCTCCACCAAAAGTCACACCATCGCTTCTCGATCGAACGGCTAGATGAGCCCACTCGCTATAGCTTCACTGCTCATGTCGGAAATGTGTGCGAAATATCGTGTTTTCATCGTTTTCCTCATGTTTTCTTCGAGCTAGGATGACTTAATGCCACTGCTGCAACTTGGTGAAGTGACCACAATCGGCCGCGATCGATACTAACTAGCGCGCTTTGTGTAGGTCGTTCCTTGTCTAACTCCCGATGCTGCTTCTGTCTTGGCCGGAGTATTATTTTGCATATCCAGTTCGCTATTTTCGCTTTATGTGTATAGTAACTACTGGATTTTATCTCGTTTCCTAACGCGATTATTGTTTCAGGAGCGACACTCAAGCGCTATAGACTGCCATGACTCTCGATGATGTGTCTTTCGTTGCGTATTTGGAGTCGGAAAGTTGGAAAATTCCGGTGGATGATTCAGGTTTGTGTTCACTGGAGTTCTCAATCGTTCATTGCGAGTGCATTAGCTTGTTTTCCCATTGTTTTTGCTTGATAATCGGTCAATGAGCATGAAAAAAGTGAGTAAATTTAGCGTTGATAGCCTTGTTATGCTCAACTGAAATATGTTCTTTTGCCAATCAGACAAAGCGAGAGAGGATGGAAAAGTGAGAGCTCGTAATATTTTCACCCAACCCTGACTGAGAACTAATTTCTCCAGGGATTCACTATCATCCGATCAACAACTTGCCAGCGTGGACTCCGCTTATCGACTTCGACGATGAAAAAGAGGGGACTGACAACTCATCGAAGGGTAAGAATCGGGCTCTGTTGTAGTAGACGGGTCCCAAGAAAAAAGAAAGGTCCCAAAAATTTTAGAAAGGTCCCAAAATTTTAAGAAAGGTCCCGAAAATTTAAGAAAGGTCCCAAAAATTTAAGAAAGGTCCCGAAAAATTCCTAAAATTTAAGAAAGGTCCCAAATATTTAAGAAAGGTCCCAAAAAATTAAGAAAGGTCCCGAATTAAAAAGTCGAGGACCTTCAAAAATAGAAAGGTCCGTGAAAATAGTAAGGTCCCGAATTTGATAGAAAGGTCCCGAAAAAGAGTCTTCAAAAATAGAAAGGTCCTTTTGACACAGAAAAATAGAAAGGTCCCTAGTAAATAGAGAACACCTCTCTATCTGTCCCTCAAATGAAGCGTGCGAAGCATACCCGCTGGCGCCCTGGTGACGTCACAGGGGCGAGAGATCGGAAGCAGAGGAGAGAAGAGAGAAGGGAGAGGTCAAGAGTTCAGAGGGAGGAGAGAGGATAGAGATCGGCCAGAGGGTAGAGAGGCATGCCTCTCCTATTCTGAAATCCTCCATTTTCCCTG
>LS503355.1:141040-162031 GCA_900490845.1 Pristionchus japonicus
GCTCAATTTTGTTTTAGGAAAAAGTTTCACCGTTAGACAGAGCAAGTGGGGTGGCGAATGAACAGGCTGACAATTACTCGACTAAGATCTGCTACAACTGGCGTCGATTCTATAAAAAAAAGAGCTCAATTTTGTTTTAGGAAAAAGTTTCACCGTTAGACAGAGCAAGTGGGGTGGCGAATGAACAGGCTGACAATTACTCGACTAAGATCTGCTACAACTGGCGTCGATTCTATAAAAAAAAGAGCTCAATTTTGTTTTAGGAAAAAGTTTCACCGTTAGACAGAGCAAGTGGGGTGGTGAATGAACAGGCTGACAATTACTCGACTAAGATCTGCTACAACTGGCGTCGATTCTATAAAAAAAGAGCTCAATTTTGTTTTAGCAAAAAAGTTTCACCGTTAGACAGAGCAAGTGGGGTGGTGAATGAACAGGCTGACAATTACTCGACTAAGATCTGCTACAACTGGCGTCGATTCTATAAAAAAAGAGCTCAATTTTGTTTTAGCAAAAAAGTTTCACCGTTAGACAGAGCAAGTGGGGTGGCGAATGAGCAGGCTGACAATTACTCTACTAAGATCTGCTACAACTGGCGTCGCTTCGTGCATGATTTCGACGAGGTCGCCGAGGAGGAGGATGTCGAGGCGGAGGGAGAAGGTATGATGTTGTAGGGAACATAAAAGCCCCGGGTCCGATTTCAATAAGAAGTAACCTTTGCAATCTTGCAATGAACAATTAACACTACCACGTTCACGAGCAGCGTAGAACGTTAACTTACACAGTTTCTTGTGAACTAATTTTCTGGCACTTGGTCGTATGAGAGCATTTGGATGACAAGATGAACACAAGATGAACACCATCATTAGGTGATCTTCCAGTAGGCTATCGTTCGAAGATTCACTTTCGACCTACTGCCGATTTGCCGGTTCGACTGTATTATCTAAGTGAATTGCAAAGATACGCATGCTAAATATTTGTAATTCAGAGGAAACCCCTCTACACGACGGCCCTCGTCGCTATCGGACGGACAAGGAAATCATCCAGTTGCTCAAGGATAACATGCTGGCTTGAGAACTCCTTCGGTTGCAATACAATATGAATTATTTGATAAAAGTGTCGCATTTCAGTAGAACAAAAAATATAAGACAGGAATATCGTCTGCTTGAGAACAGAATGATCCCTCCTTCAGTTGTGATGAAATGTATCGGTGCCCATCACCGATACATCCGCCAAAGTAACACCAAAGCATGTCAATCGATGTGCCGGCACTTCTGCGCATCTCCGAACCTTTCCCGATCATTCCCATCCATTCCCGACCACCAACCCTGCGAGAAATCTTTCTGTTTATGGGAAGACCAATTCATGATTCATGAAACTAATTCATGAAACCCGATTCATGTGCTGCCAGTGGCAATACTTGTCGCTCTTCGAGTGAATGGGTAGAGATATAACGTTTGATCAGTGAGCTGAGTTCACTTCACAATCGAAAGCGAAATGCGATTAGCGAGGAGGGTTGGGAGCAATGACGTAAAAGGAATGTCGACTTTCACCAAACGATTGAATGAGGACCGAGTTAAGGTGGAATCAGTGAGTGTTCTTCATTCCACTGTTTTTGAGTAAATTTTGATTTCAGAACTCATGCTATCCTGCATAATCTTTCTGTTTCTTTCCACTGCTTCTTGTGTGTCAACAATGATCAAAACATGGCACGATGAGATCGTTTATCTACACAATCACAATAATTACAAATTCGGCCGTAGATCGAGAACCCGACTTGAAGAACATGACTAGACCTGTAAGAAAGTTGTAAATACTCATGTCATAGGTTTCTCAAAATAAACAGATATTCAATATCAACAAAATATTACAATATCACTCACAGACTACGATCCGATACTGTATTGATACCACGAACTGTCTGAAATGCAAATTGGATGTCGCTTTCGTCTTTTAAGAGACCCGCAGGGTAAAATTCGAGGATTTTCACCTACCCCCCGGACACGTTTCTCTCGGAAAGGGGTCAGTCAGTCCATACCCTAGCAGTAGGTGGTCTTGTGCTTCTTTCCTCTTTTACAGGGATAAACTCACTCGAATCCGTAGATTTTGGCATTTCCGATCTCGAATCCTCCAACCCGAAAATTGATGTGAGTCATCGAAACGATGAATAAGTTTCGAAGAACTGAAATATTTTGGTTGGATGTTTGAGGTGGAGAATTAACTCAACTAAGCTTAACCAACCGCTATAAAAACGCTTACCCGTAGTCGGGTAATTGCAGGTGATTGAAATAATGTTGATTGATGTTGATAAACATAATTTTCGCTTACGAGTTGGAATAGGCAACTGAAAGTATTACATTTGATTTAGATGCGCGTCGAAGAAACGAAAACGATAATGAAACGTGGTAAGTGAAACAATTCGAGTGAATGAGGTTCCTTCAGAGAAGAGGTAGAAAAGTACAGAGATAGATGGGAGAAGAGGGTTGAATGCTCCACTTCGCAATCGAGAGCGGAATGCGATTAGAGGGAGAGATAGAGGAAAAGGACGATAGAACCAGTTGGCCTTCACCGAGCGAACAGAGGGGAAGTGAATGAGGATGGATTGGTCATTAAAATGCAGAGTATTTGACACCAATTCGTTGCTTCTGAGCAAGACAGAACTGTTCAATAGTGAGCTCGATTTTTGCATAATTTCACTTCATGTCGTGCATCAACATGAGGATGGATAGCCTACTAAAATGCAGAGTATTTGACACCAATTCTATGATTCGGAATGTACTGAACATTCTGAAATAGGTCTGTATTCCATTAAATCTTAATTCACTTCTTGCTGTGCATCAATAATGATCAAAACACGGTAAGATGAGCTCATTTATTCAATATAATTCAATAAAATTAGACGCTCGCAGTTCCGGTAGTCGCTGGCCATAAACAGCACGATTTCTGAAAAGTAATTATGAGTAATCGTAAAACAGAGAAGAAAAGAGGTCACGAAAATAGTGAAAACAAACTGACAGACAACGATCCGATACTGTATGGATACGACGAACTCCCTGAAATCAAATTGATAGGTTATAAATGGAATGTTTCGAAGGAAAACTTACTCGTATCCATATAGTTTCGCGTTGTCAGCTTATTCCGATTCCGCCTCCGTGAATGTAGAAGAGGACAGAAGGATTCAAGTAGATGTGCTGAAATTGATCGGGATTAGGTTTCGACGTGAGAAATAGTGAATGAGGAGTGGAATTAGGCCCCAGAACCTTCCACATGTTCACTGAGAAATCTAGATCACCTTTAGTTGAGTAATTGATCTTGATACGACGTTGATAAACTTGATTATCGCTCCTGAGCTGAAGTAGACAGCTGAAAATGATTATTGATTTTGAGAAGTACAGAGCACGACGATAAGCATAGTGAGAATAACGGAAGGGAAAAATGGCTTCTCAGACACGCAATAGATCGGGCACTTGTGGGGTTGACGAAGAAAGGCGAATGGATTTGTTTCACGCATTCTATGACATAGATTGCCTAACGCAAGGTAGTGGTCGGGGTAGATGATGGCCAGAGGGTCCCAATGAACTCCACAAGTACCATAGAATGATCAACCGGAGGAGAGATAGAATGTTTGAGCAGTGAGTTGAGCGCTCTATTTGATCGCGATCGAACGCGTAATCCGATTAGAGAGGAAGATTGGGAGAAAGAACGAGCGGGGGAGATTGACCTTCATCGAACGAACAGAGGGGATGTGAATGAGGATGGCGTGGCGACAAAAATGCAGAGTATTTGACACCAATTCTATGATTCGACACGTACTGAACGTTCTGAAATACGTCTGTATTCCACAAAATCTTATTGCACTTCATACTGTGCATCAACAATGATCAAAACACGGTAAGATGAATTCGTTTATCCACAAATTCAAAATAAATTAGACGATCGCAGTTCCGGCAGTCGCTGGCCAGAAACATCACGAGGCCTGGAAAGATATTGATGAATAATCGTAAAATAGAGAGAAAAGTGAAGACAACAGTCATAAAAATGTTAAAAGCAAACTCACAATCTACGATTCTGTACTGTATGGAAACGACGAACTCTCTGAAATAAAATTGGTTGTTTGAAAATGGAAGGAATACACTCACTCGAAGCCGTACAATTTCGCGTTGCCCACTTATTCCGAGTCCGCCTCCGTGAAAATAGAATAGGACTGGAGGAAGAAGAACTTTCTGGAATAAAACGATGATTTTGTCGAGAAGTAACATTGAAACATGCGTTATATTAGGGTCCAGAAACCTGCGCATGTTCATTGAAAGAGCCATTACTCAAAATTGAAGCCAAATTTCAGTGGAATGAAAATTATGACCTGTAGTTGAATATTTGATCTTGATACGACGTTGATAAACTAAAATATCGCTCCTGAGCCGATGTAGACGGCTGAATACGATCAATTTGAGAAAAAAAAGGACGCGAGGATAAGCATTGTAAGAGAAAATACGACGGGAAACGCGCAATGGAATGGGCAATTGAGGAGTTGGGAGAATGGATTTTTTTCACGCATTCTATAAATTGCCTAACGGAAGTAGGGGAGAATGGTGGATAGACACTCTTCCGGTGAACTCCACAAGTACCATAGAATGAGCAACCGGAGGAGAGATAGAATGTTTGCGCAGTGAGTTGAGCGCTCTATTTGATCGCGATCGAACGCGTAATGCGATTAGAGAAGGAGATTGGGAGAACGATCGAGCAGGGGAGATTGATCTTCATCGAGCGAGGAATGTTCGAACTAGCAAGGAAAAATGAAGGGAAGATATGTCATTCACGTCTGTTCATTTCAGTTGTTCATTTCATGACATGCAATTGATCACGTTTGAACTCATTTATGCACATCAAATAATTACAATTTGTGAGTCGATTCCTTGCTCCGGAGCCCATCACGCCTAGACGGTATTGTACATTCTGCCGCTTCCCTGCAATTTTTCTTTTTTGCTAGAATAAGAATGCGCCTTAATGAAAAGTACCGATTGAAAGTGTGAAGTGAACTCACTCAAACTAGTACAATTTCGCATTTCCGATCTCGAATGTTCCTCTCCAACATTATGAACGTCAAGAAACCCGAGCGTTCATGATTCTGATAGTGAAGTCGATTAGAATTTACAATGCATTGATTACGTTAAACTGCCAGGTGGACTCTGGCATGGTTTCTTAGAATGGAATGGCAAATTGATCCTCTCACCTTTGATTGAATAATAAAAAAAAATCGAATAGAGATAAGCATTGAAGAACGAGTTGATGTAAGCAACTGAAATGAAACTATTAGTTTTTGAAATACCGCGGATTTGAAAAAAAACGAAAGCGATGATATGAGTAGAGTTGCAGGAAACGTCAATGTGACGGAGTGAAACGGCGAGACATGAGAGAGAGAACGAGAAAGAGAGCCAGTTATAGCACTGCACAATCGAAAGCGAAATGCGATTAAAGTGGGAGATTGGAAGAAAGAACGAGCAGGGGAGATTGACCTTCATCGAATGAACGAGAACCGAGGAATGTGAGAACTAGCTGGGAACGCAAATTCAGTCAAGATGTCATTGTCCTTGTCCATTGTTCATTTCAAAACATGTAATTCATCTTGTTTTGAACTCATTTATGCACATAACACAACTACAATTTGTGAGTCGATTTCTTGCTGTGGAGCCAATGACGCCCAGACGGTATTGGATCGAGAGTTTCTGTCGCTTCCCTGCAATTCAACTGTTCTGCTATGAATACATGAAGAGCCTTAATGAAAAGTGAAAACGGTAACTCACTCAAATTCGTACAGTTTCGCGTTTCCGATTTCGAGTGTTCCTCTACACTATGAGATGCACGAGAGCGTCAAGAAACCCGAGCGTTCATGATTCTGATAGTGACCTTGACTAACAAATATTGTATGGGGTGATTGATGTTCTCACCTTTGATTGAATAAAGTAAAATAATCGAAGATAGATAAGAATTTAATTGGCGAGTTGATTTAGACAACTGAAAACGATCAATTTGATTCGAAAACCCGGGAATTTAAAAACGAAAGCGATGAAATGAGCAGAGTTACAGGATCAATCAATGCACCGGAGTGATACGGCGAGACATGAGAGAGAAAACGAAAAAGAGAGCCACTTATAGCACTTCCATTGGAAAGTGAAATGCGATTAGAGAGGGAGATTGAGAGGAGAGATGAGAATGGAAGAGCGAATTTCGCCGAACGAACAAGAGCAGATGAAAGGGAGAACTAGCAGGAAAATGAGGGTATCTCATTCACGACTGTTCTCTTCTTCATAATTCAACGTGCAATTGATCGCGTTTGAACTCATTTATGCAAGCATTGTCAACCTACACATCGCATCACAATTCAGAACTCTGTCTTGCGAATGTAGTCCACGAAAAATGGGACAATCATGCATTTGAAGAAGAGAACGCCAAGGAATTCCTGCAAATTAAGACATGAGTTACTGAAACAACTTTTCTGCTGTTTTTGCTATCAATGAAGAGTCGAAATAGAGAGAAAATACAATCTGAATACATCCACAGAAACTTCATTGCAGAATGACATTCTGACAATTGTTTCATCACAAACGCTCCCTTTGTCTTGCGAGTTCGTGGCGTGCGGTTTTGAAAAGAAGAAGAATAGAGAAACTCACAAATAGAATCCATCTGCCGAAGATCGCCTAGCAATATCGGCTAATGATTGGAGACGCTAAGAGTACGATCGTACAACCCTGAAAGATGCGGATTTGTCCCAAAATCAGAGAAGAAAGATCACAAGAACTCACCAGAAGTGCAACAATCGAAAACCAATGACGAATAAAATGGATGACGAGTTGATCTAGACAACTGAAAAGAGATGAATCTGATGTGGAATCGTTGATGTTCGAAATTTTAGATAGATGAGAGAAAGGAGAGCTACAAATCTATGAGAGTAACCGCTTCCGCAATGAACGAGAGAAAGTGAGAATGAGAGCCAGTTAGGGCAGTGTATAAAGCGGTTCGTTAATCGCATTGGGCAGCAGTGAAACTGAGAGTAGAAGAAGAGAAAGGGGAGAAAGATCGAAGAAAGTGCGACCTTCGGTGGAGGATCGGAACTGGAGAGGGCAGAGGGAGAGGTCGAATCCTTCATCTTCTCACGTGACGTCAACTTTTCAGCTTCTTTAGCATCAGAATTGAGAAGCAGGGCTCATCTAAAATAATGTGTGGTTCCCAGTTGGCCTGAACATCTGTTACTCGGCCGCGAATAATCATACCTTGCATATTTATCATTATAATTTTTAAAAAGTTCGAAAATTTACTAGTTTCTTAATTATTTTGTATATATCTAGCCGGTGCTGTGTACCTCAGAAACAGAAATAACATGAGTTGTTTGCCAGTTTTCGTCACTCACCATTCCCATATTTGTAGTCGCAAAAACGGGCGCTTGCCTCTGCTTTTTGGCTTTATACAACAGCTTTTTAACGTTCCTCGAGACAGCTTTCAGATGAAAAGCCACGCCAACGCTCAGTCACACTCAGCATTTCGAGGTTCGCTCTGCTACGTTTCTTCAGTGCATTCTGCTTCCACCTATTTCAATAATTTTGTTAATTGCAGATTTAACACTACTTTCAGATGCGTTTCTTGATTACATTTGATTTATGCTTTTTTTCCTATATTCGAGCTCGATTTTAGCAGATCTCAGCCTCATTTTAAGGAGGAACATGAAATCATTCTTTGCCCTTATCCTCGCTCTCTTCGTCATCATGATTATGATGTTCATACTGGTGAGTCAATTCTATTTTAGTAACGCGAATGACAACTCGGCGAAAAAAAGAATATACGCGATAATTGATTCGTGTGATTGTCTCCGCTCAAAATGCGAGGTTAGATTGGGAGGCAGGGGTAAGTTTTGCATAAGCAGGGATAGCATCACAGGC
This sequence comes from Pristionchus japonicus, assembly GCA_900490845.1. Lineage (NCBI taxonomy): Eukaryota > Metazoa > Nematoda > Chromadorea > Rhabditida > Neodiplogasteridae > Pristionchus > Pristionchus japonicus. The sequence goes on from LS503355.1 coordinate 148,969, forward strand.
GCGTATAACATAAACAAATATAGTACATGTTACCTCTCATGACACAATCTCCATTGAGAACTGGTGTACTCAGGCCAAGTGAGAGGATGAGCGATCAGAAAGGTTTAGTATTTGGAGATACAGAATCGTACATCGTCCATCAAGTTCCCTCTATCATCCACTGACACATTTCAGACGTGCTATGGGGAACTGTGGGGTTGAAGTGAGTACGGGAGAGGGAAGATAATTAGGGCGACTAAAGGGGATGTCGAAGAAACGAGAAGAGATTAGTATCACTTCTTTAAAAAAAACCTTCATCATATCATTTACTCCAACATTCCAGACTTGCTGCAACTGGTCTTACTTCATCGAGCAACTGGATAGATTACAAACGAGGAGGGGAGATGAGCAGGGAGCTGATGAAGGTAAGATTTGTTAGATCTCTCAATGATTGCGTCTTTTGTGGCAGGAGTCTCAGGGACTACTTGTGATCTGCGATTTTGCATGCGCATAGTGGTCAGTAGTCCTTCTAGGGTACAAAACGAGAACATTGGCCTCGCGAAAGTACAATCACGAATTGAAACATATCATTCAGAAACGGCTCTGCGCCCGCTTGCTACGCCTGTGCGACCTTCACATGTGCATCAACCATAACCTAAATACGACATTGCACGTATTCTCAATTCAAATACTATTCACTAACGTTCCAATTGTTCGACGATCGACGAGTTAATCATCTATGCGTTATTCAAAATCCCATTGGCTCATAATAAATCCTGAGATATTCTGGATAAACAATCTCTTTTACACTGCTACACACTTACAATTACTAGACTGCAAGTATAAACGATTGCATTCTAAAAAGATCGAAGCAATCAAAAATAAACATGCACCTTCTCGCTGTCGCAATTTATGAAGAAGTCCGGGAATCTAGGGGGATTTAGAAATAGATTTTCGACTAGCTTCCTGCGGAAGCTGCGCCCTCCGGGGGCGCATGCCGCGAGCTGGGCCTCGCTACGCTCGACCCCTTCGCGCTCCGCCGCGGCTTGCCCCCTTCGGGGGCGCGCCGATCGCTCCGCGCGACGTGCACGGCCACGGATGAATTCTCCTCTCTCCTCTCCCTCTCCCTAATTGGATCAACTCTCCCTCCCCCCTTTATTGCTTTTCGCTAATCGAATCAAACCCGCCAGATTTGGTCACGAGAAATTGGAAACTCCTCTATATGAGGCCGTTCGCCTAAGATTCAACGGGTCCCTGGAACAGGTAAAAAGCTGAAATCTCCACAAAGTTGGCCCTAGGGGTTCTTTTGGACCCTCTAACCGAAAATCCACGCCATTTGGTCATAGGTCCATTTTCCGCTCCCGGGGCTCCACCCCCGTATACTCACGAAAAACTAGTTTTTGGCGTGTTTCTATGCTTAAAAGTGGTCAAAATCGCCTAAAATCTCGCGTCACATATCAGAATTTCGAGCTCTATCGATTAACTATTTTGTCATTTTTTGATGATTTTTCGTTTCCCCGAAAACTATCGATTTTTGAACCGACACTTATCAAGAGCAAAGCGGTCAGTCATAGCAAGAGCACTCTCTCCTGATAATTTTGCGCCCTTGGGCGTGAAATTTGACTTTTGCGGACGCTTTTTACATCGATTATAGTGAAAACACGAAAGATAAAAGTGCTCGTATACTACCATTATGGTGCTCATTTTGTAGAGCCGAAGTAGACGATCATTTTTTGTTAACACATTATGCCCTTAAAACTTCTCAGTAAGAAGTTACAGGTGCTTAAAAAGTCATTAAAGTGAATCTCATGAAAATGACAAGTTTGCCCCATTGTAACTTCTTACTGAGATGTTTTAAGGGCATAATGTGTTAACAAAAAATGATCGGCTGCTTCGGCTCTACAAAATGAGCACCATAATGGTAGTATACGAGCACTTTTATTTTTCGTGTTTTCACTAAAATCGATGTAAAAAGCGTCCGCAAAAGTCAAATAACACGCCCAAGGGCGCAAAATGATCAGGAGAGAGTGCTCTTGCTATGACTGATCGCTTTGCTCTTGATAAGTGTCGGTTCAAAAATCCATAGTTTTCAGGGAAACGAAAAATCATCAAAAAATGAGAAAATAATCAATCGATAGAGCTCGAAATTCTGACATACGTCGCGAGATTTTAGGCGATTTTGACCACTTTTAGGCATAGAAACACGCCAAAAACTAGTTTTTCGTGAGTATAAGGGGGTGGAGCCCCGGGAGCGGAAAATGGACCTATGACCAAATAGCGCGGAATTTCGGTTAGAGGGTCCAAAAGAACCCCTAGGGCCAACTTTGTGAAGATTTCAGCTTTTTACCTGTTCCAGGGACCCGTTGAACCTTGTTGAACCTTAGGCGAACGGCCTCATATATTGGCGATTTGTGCAGGCACTCGCGGTGCTTTTCCAGAAGAATCACTTATTCCCTCCAAAATAACATGGAAAGTCGTGCTTAATTCTGAAAATCGTTCCTTACTCACCGGCTCACCCGTACAATTGCATCCACAAACTACCAGAAGTCAACTTTCGGCTGTCTACTTCTGGAAGGGAACCTCCTCGAGAACTTCAAAGTTGTTCTCATTATCTAATCCACTTCTCACCCGTTCTATTGGATCCACGAACTCTGTGTTTGCCTATGACTAGCTTGGTTTCAATTAGTGATCTGAGATAATTGTGCATTGTCGTTATCATACAAAGTACGGAACACAAAGCAGCGATCAATTAGTTTTTTTAAGAAGAAAGAATGTTTCCGATCGCACAAGCGATTTTTTTATTGTAGTAACTTCGACTACCGACTGCCAATCAGAAGTTTATAATTACAAAGTATGATAATTCACAATTAAGTTTAAGTAAGATTACATTATTCTCCATGCTTTGTCCCTTTGCCGCACTCTCGCATTCACTGGAACTGGACCGGAAGTCAACTTTCGGCTATCTACTTCTGGAAGGGAAACTCCTCAAGATCATCAAAGTTGTTCTCATTATCTAATCCATTGCATCCACGAACTCTGGGTTTGCCTATGACTAGCTTGGTTTCAATTAGTGATCTGAGATAAATGTGTATCGTCGTCATCATACACTCAAAATCGTTGTTAACTGAGACAACGCAGGACAAAAGAGCGTCTGAGGCATAATTTATTGGATACAAGAAAGACTGAAAAGTGAATCGAAGACCATTAGCTTTGATCAGGAGATCCTGTGGACAATAGAGCCCGCTCAACTGGCCTCTCTCGAACACGATGATGCCTGAGGCGAACAATGTTAAATCATTGATGCTGTTGGCATTGAGTGGGGTCAAATAACGCCTGAAGAGTATTACTTAATCTCATCTGAGTGATAATGTACGAGTATAATGAAGGCAGAAGTCGCATTTGCCATTCAAGGCTCGATAGTCACTCAATGATCACTCACTGTAAAACATCCTGGAACTTGTGGCGTTCACCGGAAGAACATGGAAGGATGGCTCCGCCATCCAACCCCAATCATCCGCCCGACAGGCCGTCTAATTCATAGAACTAGTGAGCATATCAGCACTTCCGGGGAACTCCACAGGTGTACCCTCACCTATCTCCCCTCTTCTCCCCTGATCAGTCGGTTCTTGCCTAGGACCAGGCGGCCAGATAGGCATCGAATCGATAGCCTCCCTCTGCCCTCATGATCCGTGCCCCTTCTCCTTCCCAGACTCTCCCTCTCCTCCCCCTATCTCTCCCTCCTCCCGCCTCTGCTCACCCTCCCCTCCTCTCCTTCTCTCACAACAGCGGGTCGACCCGAGTCTCCCTCACTCTCTTGACTGTTCAAGTCTTGCAATGACACGCTCTTTTCCCGCGCTTTTTCTCGACAAAATGACTGCGATCAACTCCCTATTCGTCGTTTCTCTCCGATTTTCTTCCTATCTTGGATTCTCGTCATTATGTTTGCCGCACGGAGACCGATTGTTCCCCGCTCTCCTTCTGTCATTTGACTAAACTGACTGCTATCCACCCGATTTGCTCGTTAATATCTCTCCTTCTTCCTTCCTTTCTTGGATTCCCACTCTCGAAGAGATTCAGTTGTAGAGGTATCAGGCGCTTCATTACTTTCCGCCGGGTCCATTTCCGGTCGAGTAAAAAGGTGCTTTTCTGTGAACTTCCACCTATGCCGTTAAGTGGCTGAGCAGGGCCTAATCAATACTCTTGTGAGATTGACTGAGTGAGAGGGAAGGGGGGTAGGCGATAAGATTAGGTCTCTCGATCGAGTGAGTGAGAGAGAGCGCTCCTTGTGATGGATGGCGTGAAGTGCCACGGGGTATGATTTGCCTCAACCTGGTCCGAGATAAAGAATTATCCCAGCCAATTAAGCACCGAAAAGCGGCACACCCACACCTAGATCACCAATCCTCACATTTGCAAAGACCCTCTCACTTGTAGCCCCGGCTCTGAACTCCTTTGTGCGTTGTTATGCCCTACCTGTATGTCGTTGAGATTAGTTCCCTGTGATGGATGGATATGGAGAAGGGCCACTGGGCACGGCCGATCTCTATCTGGGGGTGGAGTAGCCACTTAGATGCACACTCGTACACACGAGTGCACACATTTGCACAGACAAGGGACTTACTATCATCCGTGCTATCAATCCTAACCAAGACCCTCTCTCTGTAGATCCTCTCATTGACTCCTTTTCGTGTTGTTTTGCCCTTTTCCGATATCGTTCTTATTAAATAATTATTTTGCAGGATGTCGGCGTTTAGCTACTATGATTACTATTACCCCGACACGAAAACTACATCGATTCTTCCCAAGAGCAACCTCCCCGTAAGCGACCTAAAACTTCCCTCCCCACTCCCCGAACTCCTAATCACCCGATTCTCTGCAGACTCACGAGAGCATCGAGCTCGGGCAGAAATGCCGGATGAAGTACTTCGACGAGGGCGTCTCCAACGGTTGGTGTGTGTACGCCGGGAACAATTACAATGCGAGTTCTCTCTTTTAACGATCTTTCGTCCACTATTAAAAGCCTCCTACTCGTTCTTCCTCGAGTAAGGACGCTCCCGTCGCTTTCTGGAGAGAGATAACAGAGACTTGCTCCTTTCAGAAGGCGAAGAAGATCAAAGATGACCTCGACAGAACCGCGGGAGACCCGACAAAACACGCGGCAGTTCTCAAGGCTCTCAGTCTGCCGGATGTTCCTGACGCCAAGGGCATCATAGTATGCATAGAGGAGGCCCCGGAGGTACGGTTTCCTGTTAAAATCAGTCAATTTCGTGACTAGGTACTTTGTTGATTTTAAATTACATTGATCGCCATAGGATACTGATACTCAGTAGCTGGGAATAGTGTGAACCCACAGGGAAAGCAGTTAGGTATTGTGATAGCAAGCCAGGAGAGGGTAGTAGGAGAAAGTATGGACGAAACGACTTTATTATTGGGGTTAGAGCACTCGGCACATGATTTTAAGAATAACGAAATGCATTTGCAGGCGATACCCACGGAGAAGAATGTGAAGAAACCATCTGAGAAGAAAGCCGAGGTTAAGGGAACGGGAAGCAAGAAGGCACAAGAGAAGCCAAGGGGAGCAGGTGGAGCTCAGAAAGCCGTGAAGGTATTCGTTTGCGGAATCGATGGCGAGACTATTGCAAATAGTAACCTAAATTTTTTATTGACCTAGGTTACAGTTTGTAAGTTGGGTAAATTGATTGAGAGAGCTTCCAAACAAACCTACATTATAACCATGCTTTACATCCACCAAATAAGTTTATTTTACAGGACGCAGTGACGAAGACCCGCGCCCAGTGGATGAAGGAGTCGAAAGAAGGACTGGCGAAGGCTGAGGCTAAGTGGGAGAAGGAGAAAGAGGTACGCTAACTCGAACCAAATAGCCGAGAAGCTCCGTTCTTTCATCTACTACACTTAACGCGAAACAGTTAGAATATTAATCATTAGTTGAGAAAGAACGAAAATAACAATTCTTTTTTTTTTAAATTGCAATTTTAATTACAGGAAATCAAGAAGAAAATGGAGGTTGCCCAGAAGAACGCCGAAGCTGAGAGATCGAACAGATTGAAAGCAGATGAGAGGACAAAACAGGCAGAGGATCGATTGACCGATGCTCAATCCCAGTGGGAGACCAAGCAAGAGGTTTGAACTTGATCATTATAATATCGAGCGCTCAGATTGATACACAGCGAAAATCTGTTTCTTCCCAGGAACTCATCGAAAGATTGAGAACCGCCGAGAAGATTGCTGATGATGAGCGAGCTAAGAGAGCGGAGGCTGAACAGCAGGCCAAGCGAGCTGGCGAGGCACAGGCCGAGGCGCAGTCTCAATGGGCAACCGAGAAGACGGTAAATTCTCTCGAAATAAATTTTCTTGTTTCTTGTTTCTTAACGGAACACCGCCGATGCTAAATCTAACTCTTTTCAGGCTCTCCTCGAAAAGTTGGCTACGGTCGAGAAGAAGGTTGAGATGGAAAGAGCTGAAAGGAGGGCAGAAGAAGAGAAGAAACTGAAGGTATTCTTTATCATATATCTTGATCCATGGAAAGGTCACTTCTTGTTTTGGTCATCAGTTTTCCTGCCAGCCGGATGTTTCCCCGGGCAGGGGTCGAACTCGCGACTCTGCGAGTTGGTGACAGCGCCTTATCCACTCGACTACCATCAGCAAATATGAGAAACTTTGTTAAGGAGATCGACGGCTTGAAGGTGGCTCATGCAAATGAAATGGACAATGCAATGATCAGAATCAGGGACCTCGTTGCGCAGGTACTAATGAAGAGAGGGATGATCCTGCGAATCATTCGCTAGAAGAGTGCGGATAGCAAGAGTTGACTCTCCTCATTCTGTACGCTCTCTCGCCACTCTGACCGGTGAGAGTGTGTGAACTGAGGAGAGTTTTTAGTGTATTAATAGTGTGAAACGGTTCTTGATTCTGACAACTGGCAACCGGAAATTGCAGGCTCAATTCGACGTGAGAGCGATGAAGGAACGCCTTCTGAAGGCAGAGGAGACCTCGGAGAAGTATAAGAAAGTGAGTGATTACCGGGAAGATTTGATTCTCTATAGTTAATGCAAATTGCATTGGACGTCGGCTGGGTATGAGTTAGCTACGACTGCTAAGAGACAACTTCCTTCAGGAGATCAAGAGAATAATGTTTATCCATGAAGAAGATAAGAATACGATTTCGACGGAGCTGTTTCGCCGCGAAGGACAGGTACTAGCGAATAGAGTGCGGGAAGCAAGAGTTGCTCTCCTCAGTTCGCACACTCTCTCACCAGTCAGAGTGGCGTGAAAGCGTGCAGAATGAGGAGATGACACTGTTATGCGTACTTTGTGTTGTTTCGTGTAAGGCGGAAATGAACATGCATTCCCATCATGATTCCAAACAACTACTACGGAAACCGGAAATTGCAGCTGAAAACTGCTCAAGAAGTCGCGAGAGTGCACTCATCGGAGATGGACGCGATGAAGGAAAGACTTCGAGAGGCAGAGGCTGCGTCGGAGAAGGAGAAGAGAGTGAGTGATTTTTCTCAAGTTGTGTTACTCATCCCCCATATTGAATACAACGTTGATATCTTTCGCAAGAAATCAAACATTCCTCAGGAGATGGAGCGATTGAGAAGCAAGATGGCAAAAGAGGCGGAAATCTCGACGAAGATCATCAGTGATCTCCAGACGAAGGTACTAACCATTATTCTAGAATTGCTGACACACGGACGCCTGCGGGATCCCTCAGGGTGTCTGAGACAATGAATTTCAGTATCGAGAGGCGAAAGAGCGGAACAAAGCATGGTACACAAAGTGCCAAGCTCTGAAGCTTCGTGCTGCTCCGACAGGAACGGCACCGCGACAGGAGATGATGGTATATTCCTTAACCCTGGCTTATTCCGATCAGTCCTTTCCTATCATCTATCCTTTCCCGTTCACACTCCGGCCACAATGAAATGACCGATCCACCACTATTAATTCGGTGTTGATACTTCATACTGATTTCCACGTTCAATACCAGATATTGTAGGGTGTACTGAGGAGAAAGAACAATTCCCCTCGTGACAGCCGACCGCACAAAATGGCGAGAAAAGAGGAGAAATTGGAAGTGAGTATAATATAAAAGTATTTCATTTGGTATCTTCGGATTTATAGTGTTAGAAGACTTCGCGAAACGCCCTTACCTAGTACTTCTCTTTCGTAATCTACTTTGTTTCAGTGTTCATTTCATCAACTTTTTAAAATGTATTTTGCTCGCTAAATTAGAATACATTCAGGTGGACTCTCAAGGCTATCCCCTAGTCAACCAGGGAAGCACCATCTCGAACGGAAATTCGAAGTGTGAGTGAAATCATGTGGCTTATTTTCCTTCTTTTTCCCACAAGGATCATTCAATCGCTTAGGCAAATCATGATGATATTTCAAGTGAAATTCTACCTTGTTTTCTACGAAATTGCGTGTTGAAACTGATGCATCAATGTTCAGACAAGGTGATTCGACCGCTCGGAGAGGGTTCCTATGGTCGTGTGGTCAAGGTCCAGGAGAGCTCCACTTCAAGGCCCTTCGCGATCAAGCTATTCAAGAGCGAGGGAACCAGGTACGGATGGATTTGACAGGGGTATTGTATAACCGACTGATTCTAGTGGAACCTTTCATATATATTCATATACACATATATATTTAGCCAAGTAAGCAAAACGATTGAGATACGTGCAGCGATTCTGCCCAGCAAGAAGTGAAAGTTCTGGAACACCTCAAGAGCAGGGATCCCAAGGGGCAGCAGTGAGTAACTATTATACTCGTGCATACTATTTCTCGGTTAACTTAAATTTCGTCAATTCAAGAGAATATGTTCTTATCTTTAGACCGATTCTCCAACTCTTCGATTCTTTCCGCTTCAAGAACACTAAGTGCCTCGTATTCGCAGAGCTCGGCCTCTCTCTCCATGCTTTCATGGTGGTACGCTCGGTTTAATCGTTGATGGGTTTAGTATATTGAATTGGGTAATCATCGTAGATAAAATAACTAGATTTGTTAATTTGCCAGTTTGAAGCAACGAACGCTTAGACTTAGAAGCAATATTAATTATATGGTCATTAATTAATTACAGGAGGAGAACCACAGGAGGCCCTACTCCATGGATGAGGTCAAAAGCATCGGTTCTCAAGTAAGATTTAGTCTTGCTAACTGTTCCGCTCTCAATACTGCATACCCCATCCTCATACAGCTGTTTCACCTGAGTCATATTTTCGGATTTTTGAGAGAATGTTGTCCATTTGGCCTACTGTCGCATGCACTCATGCTATTTCAGACTGACTCGTTCTGCTTCATTTGACATTAAAAAAGTTTGTGATCAACATGATACGTTTCATAACACGCCATATTTTGCAAAATTATACCTTATGCAGTTCAAAAAGAAAATTCATATCATATAATAATGTTAATCATTGTTATGTATTGCAGCTGTGTGGAGCTGTTGCCTTCCTTCACAGTGTTGGTGTGATACACACCGACCTCAAGCCGGAAAACATTCTCCTCTGCAACTCCTCTTTCGCAGTGGTTGATGGGAGAAAGGTGAGACTGATCATGCACTGTGAGGACTGTTGATCCACTTTTGATATGTGTAATGTCTCTGGAGCTCAATCTTAATTCTAAATTACTCATACTTTTTGAGCGCAATCGAACGCAAACGTGTAATTTAGAGCATTTTGTTTAATTATTGCAGGAGCTTCATTCAACCTCGATCAAGGTCATAGATTATGGGATGGCTCACTTCGAAAATGATGAGAGAATGCAGCTTGTGACCTCAAGGCCGTGGAGGGCACCCGAAGTGATTCTCGGTATGTGGGATTCGGATTGGCGCGGTTGAGGGACTGTCCAGTCAGAAATTTTACATTTTCGAAAATCACAAACTAATAAATTCCAGAGATGGGATGGAACAAAGGCGTGGACTTGTGGTCGATCGGCTGCATTCTCTTTGAATTATACCGTGGAGCGCCACTATTCAATGTTCCGGACAACAAGTGAGACAAAAATTGTATTCAATCCCAGGAGCATTTTCGAGTGTCTGTATCTCTAATCCAATCAAAATCTCAGTAACGTGCACCTGGCTAAGATGGAACGGATTCTCGGACCGTTTCCTCATGCCCTGACCAAGATGTGAGTTAAATTTCCTTAACTATCATTGTCTAGTGTTTGTGATATTTTTTGGTGGTTCCTCTTCTATGGCAATGCCGAATATAATTGCAGGTCGAGATACTTCCAAGATGGTCGAGTGGTGCTGAGCAAGACGGTAGATGGTGCAGAAAGTCTGCTGAATTGCAAGAGACTTGGGGTATGAATAACCATTGATTAATGAGTAATTATATTGATTGCTCGGAAGGATCGGAAAACAAGAACGAAGAACAATATCCAATTGGCTATTTTCCAGGCGTACGTGAACAACGATGGCAGTGACGACCGGCTGTTTGGGCTGATCCGTCGAATGCTCGACTACGACGAAGGAAAGAGAATTACGGCGGCGGAAGCTCTCAAGCACCCATTCTTCGTCCAGCATCCTCCGAGGTTTGCGAACTGTGAATTGCACACCCCAAATCCCCTTTAGAATACATATCTTTAATTATCCATTTATTATCAATAAATGTCACTTTTTCATCTTTGAGAGATTTTTAAGGTTAGATGAATAATTTAGTCATCGTGCTTGAGCAGATGATTATTGATTGACCAAATTGGTTATTGTCTGATCAAAGTAGTTATTGATAAATTATTTATTATTTACTGATTTTGCAGCTTGATGAACCTGTGATCTTCCTCGGTCATAATCTACAACGGCTCCAATTCAATCAACTACCGCTAAATATTCCACTATTACGAGTTGCTTGCGATGAAATGATAATGAATAAATGAAACATGGAGACAGTTTTAAAATTTGGGAAGAGATAAGCACAAAGCGTGCGAGTGAAGAGTGGAGCTCGCATTTGTCAAAACCAACACAGCAACGTCACACGAGATAGTCATGCCCGTCAACATTTCGGGCGAGATCGCCGAACTTCCTTTGCATATCGCCCGGATTGCGCCCTATTGCGCATTAAGCAGCCGCCTTTTTTATTGAACATCTCACATCGGAATCGCTCTTGCGATTATTTCATTCACAGAGCTCGTTCATTGTGTACTTTCTCATTTCTCATTTTCCCCGCCGATATTATCTCTGTCGCCTCTTCCTCCTTTGTGTCGGCTAGAGCCGATAGTGATCTCTCTCTCTCTCTCTCTTGGAACGTCGGCTCTTCTCTCTCGTTCTCAGTTGATAGATAAACCATATTAACGGTTGTCACCTCTCACACCGAGATATGCTTGACAGTCTCATCTTTCGATTTTTTCTCTTTGATTCTCAAATCATGGGTCAGCGCTCTCGTTGAAAGATGGAATCTGGAGTCGGCACTTCTCTGTTTTCTGGCCCAGGCTATTCTCACAGAGTATTCTATCCCTACCATTCGCATTCTCTGCTTTGCGCCTATTCAGAGGGGTCGCGAACCGGGCCAAAAACAGAGAAGTTCCCTGGAGTCTCCCAGCCGACTTGAGAGAAAGAGGTCGGTTTCGCGTGCTACCTAACTTTCGACTATGGCAGAGAAATGAGACGAGATGTTTCAGCCTCTTCCACAGCGCTGAATCAGTTTGTTTCCGCTAACGAAAATGCCCTGAGAAAGACCCCACTACCCTGCAGTTCAGTCCTTGTGAGTATGACCAAAAGACCGAGAAACATCCTGCCGAACGACGTTTTGCCCTTACAGAGAAGATTGTCCGTTTTGCTTGAATCGAACTGCAAAGGAGATTGAGAAGAGAGATCGCTCTTATTTGAATATGTTTCATAGGCACGCAACGTATTCCTTTTCTGGAGAGAACAATGAAGCACATTACTGAAATTGGTTGATCTGGAAGCTTTGCAAGTACAGTAGGTTCGGGATCGTGCTTTGGATAGGCATTATTCGGAGGAAATCGATATTCAGCGTCCACTAACTTCGTCTTGTGAACGGAATAATAAGATAAAATGTCTATAGCGGCTTTCCTTGAAAGCACTACTCTTTTCGATCCCTTTCCATCCTCAATCGAGCAATATTCCATCCATTCAAATATTAAATCAGTTCTCGATCCATAGCTCACCTGCTATACGGTTTTTGCACCCGAGAGTGTGTGTACGTGCGTTTCACGTGTGTGTTTGCACATTTGTGCGCAGTTCGATGCTCCTCTCCCCTTTTCTCCCCTCTGACATCTCCGGCTCGCGTCGCGTCACACACGCGTTGTGGTTCATCCCCTCGCTCGATTTGTAATCATTCCGCAGAGGCACCCGCTGGGATCCTCGCTCTCAATAAGCAAGTCATCAACGTCGCCAAGGGGCATTACCTACTTCCACTTAAATCCAGTGATTCACTAGTCATCGCAGCTTGAGCCCACAAGCTCCTTCTTCCGTTCCACCGCAGAATCGACTCCATACCGTTCCCCTTTTAGTTCCAACTCCCCTTTGCTGTAAAGTAATAAATTTATAAGTAATAAAAAGTCAGGATAGTGCCTTTCCCAGAACAAGGTAGTGGTGAGGAGCTGCCTGCACACTAACACAAAACGGCTCTGCCTGGCATTTAGCCATATAGGACCTGAACAGTGAATGAGAAGCCGGTCTTGATAAATGACATTCTCAAGAATATGAGGCTGCTTGCGTAAGGTTCACCAGGTGTCTGGAACAAGTTAAGAGACCCCAAAAAAGTGGCTCCAGGGTTAATTTTGGGCCCTCTACGCGATGAGCAACTTGATTACGTCATTCATCTCTTTCGTCTTGCTTTTTTCGTCTCTTGAATTCCACCAGTTCGCATGCAGAGCGTTACCTCTCCAATCGCATAGCATCAAGTCCATGTTATCCTCGTACTAAATGCGATTCCTATTGGATCTGTAAGCCAACGATCGACAAATAAAACGGTCTAAACAAATGCAACTCAATGATCAAAAAAAGGAGAGGAAGAGATCGCCTTTTAGGGAATGTGTAAAGTAGACAACAAGCACAAAATAGGCATTGTAAAAAAAAAAAAAAAAAGGAAAAGGTAGTTCCGTC
>LS503355.1:173075-190979 GCA_900490845.1 Pristionchus japonicus
CGCTCGCCCCCAACCCTTCCCCTTCTCCTCTCCCTTCCCCTCCCTCCCCCTCTCCCTCTCCCTCTCCTCACATTTACCCTCTGGTCACGCTCCCTATCGATGCAATAGACTAGGCATGGGAATGGCAGAGTGACAATGAGATCTATCCACCCTATTGATTATAGGCCATACTGTTAAGCAACCCTACATTTTCATTGCCTTTGTCACCCTGCTGTGACATCGTAATATCGTGTGCCATTATAAATATTGAACACATCTAATATTGTTATATTGCCTATCCATGGTAAATAATTGATTGATTGCTCAGCGCAGCGCGCAATCGATAATCAACCCAGTCAAACTATTGGAGCCCCGGAAGGCGCAACTGGAACAAAGGCGCGTTATTGAAACAAGTCTCACCTCATCCCTCAACTGCGCATCCTCCGCTCTCTCGGTCGGGTCGACAGCTGCAGCTGCTGCAACTACCGTCGCGACGTCCCCGTCTCTCTTCTGCATCTCCTTCTCCACATGATTGTCACAATGATTGCTCATTACTGAAAAGGGAGGAATTGTAGGTCAATTGGTACAGTGATTGGGGCCAAAAAAGGCGGGAAAAGGGAGAAGGAGGGAGGGAATGAATGAGAAGGGAGGTAAGAGAATGGTCTAGCTACCTTCTGCTCCGCTCCCCCTGCCCATCACAGTGAGCTCTAACAGATCCACAGGGTGTGAGTCTGGTTGACAGGGAGAGAGAGAGAGAGGGAAAGTACACGTGTGCAGTCCCTCGATTGAGTGGACTATTGATCGACGAGTAGCGATGATCCCACAGCTAGTGATAAGATAAGATATGGATGACGATAGGAAGAACAGAAAAAGTGACTGATACTACAGTATACTTTCAGGAGCTCGGTCGTGGAAATCACATGGTTGCGTGAAATTTCATACATTATAAAGATCAATTATTTAAATCTAAAGATATGCTTGAAATTAATTAACTAATGTATAGAATATTCTCTCAAAAAAGAAATTCCAGAAATCGTCATATGCCACACTTACCTACGAAGCTCCGTCGGTAATAGCATTGATAAAATTGATGTTCTTTTGCTCTGTGCATTTTTACTCTGTGCATTTTCGCAAATCATTCTTGATAAATTATTTTTGCAAGTGATTAGTTTCTAGTCATCAGAAGGGTTTGAATCCCAGAGACTGAATATTTGTCCTCAAATTCTTGATCGCGTCTATTAAGACATTTAAAACACACAACAAGATGATTTGTTGATCACAACAATCAAAAGAACTTTATCAAAAATTTTCAAAACATTTCACACACACACACACAGCACACACTTCTCTGTGATTAGAGTCTTGTGGTCTACCATAGCTGTTGTGCACGGTTGGGATGGGCGAGTTGTGCGTGCCCTCTCGGCGGTGAAACCAAATTGTTTCACTGCTCCCGAGAGAACACACATAGATGAGGCGAGAGCGACTGCTTATATAGGGAGGGGAAAGACTGCGTTCTATCCGCGCCGGGTCATAGATCGGGAGAGCGCCGGGTGGTTCCAAGACTCCGATTGACTGTTGCATAGTCCAGGTAGACCCACCAGTTCTCCCTCTCGCGTGTAGAATATAAACATGAAGAAGATTTTTAAAACAGAGGGAGTGGCTACAGTGGAACAAATTTGTTGAATCGAGACAATCGCCGGTTCTACTCGGTTCCGGATATTGCTCTGGCCTTGTTGCTGTGGCTATGACTCCGGTTCCGTTTCCAAAAAAGATGTTTATTGGTAGGTTGACACAAAGACAGCATCAGATATTGTTATTTAGGACAGAATGAACATCTAGTCTATGCCGAATTTTGGGATTGAAATTCATGGACATTTTCTTCACACTTCCTTCTTCTTTCGATCGTTTTTTGAGAATATTTTTTTATATTTTATTTATGGGCTTTCAGTTTGCTTTTAGTTGACGACCAAATTTGGCCGAAAGTCTCCGCAACAGATTCTAGAATCGCGAAGAGCGCCTAATACTTGTCAGAAATCGTCAACAATTAGCACTAACCTGAATCTCTCGATTATGTTGCATATTCTGGGAAAGCAGATTGACCAGTATCAACACACTCAGACTCCTTCCATGTCTCAGAAGCGGTGATCACGCAAATCCCGTGGGTCTTAATTACCCGATAATTACATGCTCTCTCAGTTTTATGTACTCTCTCGCCATCGAGAGAGGTGAACGTCGAGCTTCATTGCTCATCAAAAGCAAATATGGAGCAAACACTTCACTTAGTATTCGACCGATTTAGACGAATTTGAAACTACTAGGAAGACAATCGAACTGCCTTGTCTACTTCCTTTGGCTAGAAATGTGGCATTGCATTAATTCCTTTCGAAAATCATCCAATAAAAAAGAGTAGTTCCGATGGATGAATAGTGTGCAGATAGATTGAGA
The DNA here is from genome assembly GCA_900490845.1 of Pristionchus japonicus. Lineage (NCBI taxonomy): Eukaryota > Metazoa > Nematoda > Chromadorea > Rhabditida > Neodiplogasteridae > Pristionchus > Pristionchus japonicus. The sequence continues at coordinate 175,500 of LS503355.1, forward strand.
TCAAGTGTGCAATTTATTGTAGATTAAGAACAAGTGTTCAAATTAGTGTTAAGATAGATCATCACTAGCTCATGGGCTCATATGGGGATGAGAGAACAGACTGCTGCTGTGATTAGTATATGAAGTTTGGAAACTTTCATTGGTAGACAATTTATTGCATTTCGATAATTACAACTGCGATTTTGAAACACCGAGTGATAAAATTGAGATTGTTGAGGGAGCAAATCAATTGTTTGATAAGGAATACTCGATGTTTGGTCATAATTATTGAACATCGTGCTCAAAATATAGTATCATTATGGTAGTATTGCAATGCAATTCGGCAATGTACTGAACGAATATCAATTCAGGGCAAACCTTAGGAAGGTGAGAAGCATCTACACAGGTCAAATTGGGAGTGATTGCACGAAGGGAGATTACAGGTAGAGAATCGATATTGCTAGCAATTTCTAGCACCAGGCGGTTACGGAAATTCCGGAAAGATCATCTGTTGAGAGTTTGAGTAATGCCTCTGCCACAGAAACCATTTCAATATTAAGAACGTCACTACCGTACTAACATCCAGAATGTTCACATGGAAACTCATTGCATAAAGTTAGATTACATGCTCAGTAATGCTGTCACGGTAATCTACTAGATAAGCACATCGGGAGATATTCGAGATATCGGGAGATAGTCGAGATCCACTATACACGGACGTTTGCCGAAACATCTTTGCCAATCCTACAGAACGGAAGCGCGTAGTTTGCATATATCACTAGTTGACTGATTCAAATTATCCACATAAAATCACTTAGGAAGAATTGGGACATATCGAGCTGGAGTGATGGAGTGACATTGCTTCTGCACATTCATAATCGAAAACCATTCCGCTTAGCCACAGATCGAAGGACGGACTCGGCGGAAAAGTGGTGTGATCCAACTGTCGAGGCACGGCCTGATGAGCAGCGGCGTATGGCTGAAATTGCTCATTGTTCATAATCAAGTACAAGAACTACCCCATAAGAAATCATCTGCTAAGCAAGAGACAATCAACCAAAAGCGAACGGACCTTTCTCGACATTCTCCTTTTCTTTCCGGTCGCTGGCGAGAGAATTCCGAACTGATCGATCATCTGCTACAAGAGGTTTTCTGTACAGGTTTTCTGTAAGAATCCTGAAGACCAGAAATGTTTTACTCTGCGGAGACGGGCCAGAGGGTTTTACTGTATGGAGACGGTTCAGAGGAGTTCATCATAACAGTATCATGATTTGAACTGAATGTTTTGTAAAAAATGCCCATTTGAGAACATTTCGAAGGTTTTGTGCGCGATATATAGCATATGCACTTTGAAATCCATAACAACATTGACGATTACTTGTAGCGAACACTTAATTTCAGCTTCTCCATCACTTCTTGCTTACTTTTTTTTTTAAATAAAACTCCGTGATAAAACAGTAGTTTGCGTGGTGGATTATGAGTTGAATCACTAACCGGAAAAAGTTGAGGTAACATCATTCCGTTGTTTAGAGCGGAGTAATTGGCAGTGACTCGGCCCTGGTTCCGTGTGATCATCGAGTGGGAAGAGGGTGAGACCTAAATGATTGAAGACAATGTCGTGACTTGAACAAATAACAGGGATACTTCTCTCTAAGATCGAAATATTCCGCTTTCGTTTAGTAATGGTACTAGGCCAGCGCTTTTCACTCCTTAGGCGACAACAACTTGATGTTTCTTCCCTTCCTTAGGCATTATCCTTCAATCGTTGCAGAGAGCGAAGCGTGTCGCGCACTTTCACGGCATCAAACGATGAGTATTATCCTCCGTTTAGTTCAGTAATAGCTCAAATAGTGACTGAAACATGAAAAAAATGACTGACTAGAGGAGAAGCCGGTAGTCTTGGTGCTAAGTAGGAGCCGACCATCATAATCTGCCGGGACATTCCCTGCAATTTTTAAATTCGATGGTGCAAAGCACAGAATCAAAGGTCGAAATCGATCGAGGAACAAGATCAAACTGAGTTTTGCCCACGTTGTTCTGTCGAGAGGAGGGGATGAACTCGTATCCATTGGATTTTCGAGCGTTTCTCTGTCCTGATGGAGCTGTTTTCTTCGGTGGAGTGGAACGAGTAATCGATAAAGTCGGAGGCGTCTGGAATAAATAAAGTTTTCGCTGAAAATCGAGTAGTTTATGAACATCATTTGGTCATTGACAGTATCGATCAAATACCTCGTATTCAAGAGAAGAAACGGGATAATTCAGTGTATAATCTCCAAAGTAGTTTTGAGGTCGAAGCTGTAATATCGATTTTGTTTCATCGTTGCATTTTTCTCTTATAAGTCAAAGAATTTTGCTTATCCCCCTATTTTGAATATGCGCAGAGGTTCCCTATTGTGTATTGATACCATTCCACGCCAGCTCTAATCTAAGCAAACGTACGTAATGTCCACCCTCCATATCCCTCTGAAGTAGCCCCGAGATCGACAGCTCATTGTTGATTCGCGTTGCGGGATCTTCCAGTGAGGGATCGTCGAAATCGGCCAGGGATCGAGGCTGCAAGGATTCCTTTAAGCCAATTTCTAGGACCAGCAAGTAATTAGTCACAAACGTATCGCGATCATTGCAAGACAGCAAAGCCTACTGAGCTATGAGTAATCACTCAGTACCTATCAGTCTTGATAAGTAGTATACTCATTTTCGAAATCAAGACAACTTACATCATATCCATTGTAGATACCCTTGAAATACTCCCCGATTGTCATCTCGCCGTGATGAATCTGCAAGCGTCGATGATTATTAACTACGAAAACAGTCTGGTGAACATTTCTCAGGGTTCACGACGCAATTATCTCGGTGTGAAAAGATGCGAAAAGAGAGACACAGCACACGATTCTGTCCTTTAATGGGGGGAAAAGTGAGCAGGAGAGATACTATTCTCATCCGTTCTACGCCTCCCTTCTTTTGTTGCGGGAAAGACTTGGAAAACGACATATTTCCTTCGCTATCAAGTCGGATCCAGACGCTAACCACTCTTTCCCTAGCTAGAAATCACTCCTAACTCAATCGAGAAAGACTGGATCCAACGAGGAGTACCGTATCCCCGCCTCCCTACTCCTACCCGTCTGCCCTTGTCGAGAGTTAGATGACCGGACTCTCTCGATTTCGCGTGCTCTCTCATCGATCAGAGAAAACGAGAGAGCATGTAAAAAGAAGAGAGTCCCCCACTCATTTCCCATTCTCCGTACCTCTCTTTACGGATCGTATCACGCTTAGACGAGAGTGAGAAAATGGTCCTAAGGCCATTGGTCCTTAGGCCTAAAGCAAGGGACCAACTCACCGTAGCGTCCCATTGATTCTGCCCGAGAAGCTGAGGAATGGATGGTTCGTCTCTACGCGACCGACGAGAAATCGTCACTTTCGAGGCAGTTTTCGATTGAGGATTGATCTGAATGGGGTACAAATCGCACTTTTCGAAGCTCCCAGCCTATTAGAAGTCGTCTTCCCTCCTTTAGTCTACTGTTGACTCACCATCTGTACAAGTTCTGTAACTTGAGCCGCCACAATCGGTTGGCCATCAGTGATGAACGGGTCGGTTGATCTCTGAAAAGTGAGGAGTCTAGCTCGGCCTGATTGCTACCGTACCCGGCCCTCCAATATCGTAATTCAATTAGCCGCTCCAAGTAGGAAATCACCCATATCTCAATCGAGAAAGACCGGCTAACATGGCTACCGTATTCCCCGCCCTTCATCCCTTCCCCCTCCTCTCTGCAATCTGTCAATAGCGCTCTAGTCGAGAGAGAGAGAGAGAGAGAGAGAGAGAAAGGTTGTTTCCCTATTCGCCTTCACTGGTCCCTTGTCCACTGCCTTCTTCAGGAACCCTATCAGTCGAGAGTAGGCGATTACCAGTTACTCGGAAGAAAGAAAGATCGGCTCACCAGGAAAGGGCTCTCGTAGTCCATATTTGGAAGAGTTAAGACTGATCTGGGAAGGAGAAATAGGCAATCTAAGCGGCGGTCAGAGGTGGTCACTTGATCAAAGTGAAAAGTGGAGGGAGGTCTAAATGGGGGATGACTAAGGTGAAGGAGAGGGAGTTGAAAGGAGTCACTCTAATGAATAGAGACAGAGGAATGGGATACTCTCTCAGATTCGCATGATCTTGTTCTCATTAGGCAGGGTGAAATAGTCTTTTGAATGGAGAGAGCGCTCGCTTTCGGGTGATCAGAAAGAGAGGGAGTCGGATGAATGAATAGAATAAAGAAGGCACTGTCTCAATGAAAGGCGTAGATGAGATGCACCAGATCAGGGGCTGAGTTTCGGTTGCGAAATGGAAAGAGGTTGAGGGTACAACAAGAAAACGCTGTCGCTTAGGGGGAATCAGCAATGGAAAGTGACCACAGTGAGATAAGTGGCAACAGTTATCCTTCTCAGGACTTCGGATTCTCATGTCCTTTGATTTCCCCCTCTCTAATCTTTCGAGAGCGGTCTCCTCACTCCTCCGTTCCTTCCTTCCCTGATGGACAGTTTGAGCTGTTCTCTCCTTCTTCCCAAATTCACAATCGGAATCACTCTCTCTCCGACTAGGACTACCGTATCCGCCGTTTATCATCCTCTCCCCCTTCACTTCTGTAATTAACGCCCCATTCGAGAGTGGGCGTTTTAAATAACAAGAAAAGAAACTACCGCACTCCCGCCTCTCCGCCTAAACCCTCATTTACGCCTCCCCAACGACCACTAGTTTCCCCTTTTTCGCATTTCTTTTCAGGGATTGTTCCACCCTAAACCGAGAGTGAGAAAGTGTCTATTACTAGCACCTAATAATGACAGACTCACGAGAAGATGGCCCTCGTAGTCCATGATTGGGAGAAGTAGACAATATAAGCGGCAGTCAGAGGCGTTCACTTGATCAGAGTGAGAAGTAAGGGGATGTCTGAATTGGGGATGACTAAGGAGGGAGAGGGGAGGAGTTACTCTAATGAATAGAGACAGAGGGATGGTGTTACTCTCTCCGAATCGCATGATCTTGCGACAATTGGGCAGAGGGATAGTGTTTAGAGTGGAGAGGGCGCTCGTTTGCGGGTGATCAGAAAGAAAGGAGAGAAGGGGATGAATGGCAGAAAGAAGCCATGTCGTCTCAATGAATGGATCAGATGAGAAGCCCTCCCCGATTTCCCCACACTTTTGAGTCAGCGGCTACTTCAGCAACAGTCTTTGTAAATGATAGGGAGCCTAACCGATTCACTACCCCCGATTATAGAGTGAACGGACACACGGTGCGAAGAATATGCCCGTGTATGGCCACTACTCATGAGATCGTTCTCCAAAACACCAAAACGAGATCTTTCCGTACTTCTTACTTGCAGAATCACTATTCCTTCACTCGATGGCGCCGTGAATATTGCTTTACCGGGGCTCTAGTTGCCTCGCATCACAGCATCTGATCATTCATGGAGCTGGATTCCATTGACTCCATTCGGTATTTTCCCGCTCTGACACCGAGTCTTCTCTTTCTTCACCTTCCTTCGTTCCAGTTACTACTGCTACTTTGAGAAGACTCCTCCTCACCACTTCCGTCCCTCTAGTGATAATACTTCTTTCATTGACAACGTTTGTCCTGAAGTACCTTCTTCCTCTACCCAATACTCAATCGCAATCCCCTCATCTCAATAGATTAGACTCATTCTTACTCCATTGATGGCTCGCATCAGTTGTCTGCCTGGTTTTTCCCCTTTATTCATCGCGATCGAATAGATTCCTACTCTGATCACATCTTTGCAAGCGCTTCAAGCCCTCCCCTCTCAACGATTTGTTGCGTCATTCATGTGTTTCTCCTTCGCAGGTTTTCAGTAAACATTCCGTTCACTCCACCCTACACGCAATTATCGCTCTCTTCCTTGACTCGTTGGCCAGTTATCGGGCCATCTGTTTTCTCAGCGCTGATATATTGGGATGTAGTTGCACTTTGTTGCCCTTTGAACAGTGTTCTAATCCATTCTATCATCTTTACTTCCTGTGTTCACCACTCTGGGAATATTGAGCTCGCCTATCAGTCGGGGGTTGAAGAATGGCCACTTCCCTCCATCAAGATGACAGTACACTACAGCTCCTCTCCCCTGTCCTCCCTATATCTTCTTCCTTGAGTCTTGTAATCCTCTTCCCCTGAGCCTACAGGCGAAAGTACGGTAGGCAAACTGCTCCTCCCTCTCCTCTCTCAGAAACGAGAGTGAGAGAGGGATTCCAAATGCGGCGGCAGTGTGTTCGTGATGACGAAGGGAGATTCAGTTTACGAAAAGGGCAGACAGAGAGGATTGGTGCAGGAAAAAGCTGTCGCTGAGGGGATAGTCGCCAAAGGAAGGGAAATTCAGTGTAGATAAGTAGCAATCAGAACGAGCCTTGCAATAGTTGTCCCTCATACAGGGTGTCCCAAAATTATGGTGACAAGTGAAATCTCGATGCTCCGTTGAACAATCATTCCCTAATTCCTCTCATATGTAGCTCAGGTATAGTGATACTTATGCTGTGAAAGTTAGAGTTGTTACCTCTTTCGTGCGAGGGTTATGATTTTTTAAAACTCATTAATGTAGCGAAGGTGGTCCCATCCCCGGATTCATGCACTCCATTCTCGAAATTAATGTAGGCCAACTAACAGCGGTGTTGTATTGATAATATTTTTTCCTGGTAGTGCATGCATCAACAGGCCTAACTGCCCTCGCAATTCAATTTTAAATTCAGTTATTGCTTCAGGACAATTTTTGAAAAAAAATCTGAATAACGGCGCGCTTTTTTTTACTTTCACATTATGATGTCACATAGCAACATGGATTGCGACGGAACGAATTTCCTATTTTCCCTTAGTAGTACAGTCATCGTGTTGTTCAATTATGCAGAGAAGTTTGCCATGACAGTTTTTTTGAACTCAGGAGAAATTTCCAAAGGTCGGGATTTTGCCTATTTTGAACAAAATCATGCCTCATGGATCAGGTGTTCAAACTCATTGTAGCTTCAAAGTAACATTCTCAAAAATTATCTTTTCACGGTACCTCACGCTACATGAGTTCACATTGAACTGGAGTCTCATTGAACTTGAGTTCCGAGATTTTGATTATTTTTGGATTTGATTTTTCCGAAACTATGATTGAGTTTAATGAGCTATTTCTCTCTGAATCGGAAACCAATACCCAAGTGGACACATGTATTAGAGAGACCTGTGGTTGCACTAGTTATTGAGAGGTTCAAATGGAATTGACGATTTCCAATTAACCTACAAATTAATAAAAATCCACTACTATGACTCGCGGAGCGTAGTGATTTTTTTCGAAATCGAAATTGATTCGGCGCTATCAGTCAACGTTCATTGATGCTGACCAGAAGCTCACAGTTTACAACACGGATACTCACTAATGTACAGTAGAGACTGGGGCATGTAGCTCGGAACGGTTCGCGAGATATTCCATAAAGTGCTTGTCACCATATTTTTGGGACACCCTGTAGGCCCAGTTGCGCATGTCCTCTGATTTCCCCCGTTCCATTCTGAGAGAGGGCTGATCTAGTCTTCCTTCTTCCTTCCATTGGTAACTTGTACTCGTGGACAGTATTTTGTCTGGTCTGGTCTCTCCCTCTTCAATTCACAATCGGAATCCCCTCATCTCATTACTGTCGTAACTTCACTACTGAAAGAGGGCTGATTTAGTCTTCCTTCTTCCTTCCATTGACCACTTGATTACTGTCGTAACTTCACTACCCCTCCCAATCTTACTATTTCGAAATCGGAAACATCACCTGATCACTGTCGTCACTTCTCTACAGAGAAATTGCTGATCTACTCTTCCTTCTCTCAAATTTTGACGACTTTCCCTTCACCGTCAGCTTTCTAGAGGGGATCCACTAATATTGTGAATTAATCTCTTAATTTGGTTAATCTTCCCGATCTTCCCGATTCACAGCTCTGGTCTTCCTTCAGTCTCTTTCCTCTTTGTATTCATAATCCCCCCCTGATCATTGCATCACTTTAATCTTTTAAAGATAATTTTACCTCCAATTTCCGAGGGAAGAAATTAAGAAGTGAGACTGTACTGTACTTCTCACCTGTAGTATGTCTCGGCCTTCCTTCGCAGGCTCCATGAAAATGGGGAGAAATGGGGAAACAAGGGTTCTAATTTACGCTCATCACAGTTAGAGTCCGCAAGCTCCGCCCCTTTTGTGTGGACACGCTTCCGCGCGATATCGTGGAACAGAAAACACAAAGCTCGTTCAAAACCAAATCCTTAGCTCTAAAGCGTTTCTTGTAGCTACTCCCACCCCTTATCGATTGAGCACTATCCCAAACTGAAAAGTTGAACAAATTCGTCAAACTTTGAGTATGAGTGTGGCCAAAATGTCCGTTTGACAGTTTACCGTATGAACACTCAGTTGGGATAGTGATTTTCTGACTAATTAGAATTTTTCATGAATTTTAGAATTTTTTTTGGATTTTTAGCGATGACCCCCGAGCTGTGTTTTTAGGGCGGGGAGAGCGAGGCGAGAGGGCGGGGGGAGGGAGAGAGACACACGCGAGAGAGGCTCCGCCCCTTTCTCTCTCCTCTCGCCTCTCCCTCCTCTCCCTCCCTCCTTTGCGCGCGCACGTTTTGGGCTGTAGCGCGCCTCAGAGACAAGATATCGACTTTCGGTAAAAAGTATGATGTTACTGGGATCACGAGCTGTTGATTAAGGTCACTTTTGACATTAGTGTGAGAATTATTGAATCTACGTTGTGGCCCCTAATCACAGTCTCATTATTTCTAGTGAATCTCTTCCCGCTCTTTTCGATTGTCCCCTCTCGCTACAAAAGACTCCTTCTCACTCCTTTCTTCTTTCCATTGATGACTTCCCCTCTCATCGACAGTTTTCTGTCTGGTCTGGTCTCTCCCTCTTCCCACTTCGCAATCGGAATCCCTCTGATCACCTTATTAATGTCCTTCTAGACTGTGGGACTCCTTTTTTCATTCTATTGATGATTCTTTCCTCATCTGCATTTTTCGGCCTAGTATTCCCTCCCTTCTTTCCACTTTGCATCCGAGTAGATTCCCCCCTCCCCAGATCACGCCTTTGCGAGCCCTGCAATCCGTGTCCTCAGATCTCAACAACTTGTTGTGTCACTCAATTGTTTCTACTTCGTTGGTTTCCTGTAAACATTCCGTTCACGCCCCTTCATGCAATCATTCTCTTCTTGTAAGTCGCAGACTGTGGAACATGTGCTCTCTCATCATTCTTCTATTGGGATGGTTCTTCTAATGGGACTTTATCGCCCTTTGGACAGCACATTTCCATCTTTTCTCACTCATAACCTCATCACTGCCCTGTCCATTGCGAGACTCTTCTTATGCTCCCTGACTGAAACAGTTGTTCTTCCAGCAATCTTCCGTCCCCATCTCCCTCTCCCTCCCCTCCCCCTCCCGCTCCCCCTCTCTCCCATAAATCATCACCACAGTATCCTCCTTCTCCTCTCCTTACCTATCGAATGACCACCGAGTGACCCGGGAATGTTTAGGCCTCTCCCTCTTCCCAGTCATCCCAATCCTCCCCCTCTCTTCTCCTCTCCATCTCCCTCCATGTCATCCATCATTTACAGTCCCTCCTCTCCTCACCTGACCTATCGATTTAGTGGCCCCGGATTGTTGGAGCGTTTGGTCCCTCTCCCATCCTCACTCTCTCCCTATGCATAGTGTAGCATGCCCAATTGCGCCCTCTCCCTATCACCTCTTCCTCACTTCCACACTCGCCTTCCCCTTATCGCCTCTCAACTGGTCATTTTCCCCGCTTCGCTTCAAAGTCATCACTGATTCCCCCTTCTTCTCCCCTTCCGTCCGGTCATCGATTGACGCCCCTAGTGTTTACTGCGCACTTTGAACTGTTCCCTTCTCCTCTATACGCGTGCGAGCCTTCTCCCTCCAATTCCCCATGCTTGTGTGACGTGTTGTTGTGGCTTCAAGTCTGCTTTTCACCTCTCCTCTGCCCTCCATGATCCGAGTATTGAGTTCTTCTAAGTTTGAAGCGGATGCCTCCTCCCTTCCACCATTTTCTCCTTTTTATGCCGCGCTGTAGCTGTTTAGCGCTTGATCATCACGATTTTCTCACTCGTATCATTATTTCTTTCTCTGTTGGAGCCCCCTTGCCATAGTTCAAGATCAGAAGTTCAATTTGCTTGAACTGTTGGTAAAAGCGGAGATTCGGGCCATTTTGTCATCAAAGTATTGCCTTCTCAACTCAAATCTGCCACCGCGCTGAACTTTCTCGAATGATTCATGTAAAATCCTCCCTCCCCTTCACTTTTCGCCGGCGAATCCATGAGAGTCGAAACTATCTCTCTGAATTAGCGATCGTCTTCTAAATCAGCCTTCCCTCTTCTTCCCTCCTTCTCTTCCCCTTCTCTCCGTTAAGCGAGTGCTCCGAAAGTTCTTTGCTCCACAGTTTGAATCTCGCACGTCCGTTTCCACCTCAGTTTCCCAATTTCCCCTCCTTCTGGCAATATTGAAATATTGGGACCTGAAAGTAGCGATCATCTTCGAAATCATTCCTCCTCTTCTCTTTTTTATTTCTTTAATTTTCGTTCCTCCCCATCCTCCCTTATCTCACCGTTGTGCAAGTGCGCCCTCTGTTTATTGCACCACATTTTGAATTCCGCGCCTTTTCTTCCTTTTGATTCCTTCCAAATCGAGTAACGTTTTTCTGTCCCAAGCTTCTCAACTCGAGACAGCTTCTGCGTTGATCTAACTTGTATGATTTATACAAAACCCTCCCCAATCTTCCTCATCGGACGTGCGTGATTGGTGCACAATCCATGAGAGACGCAAGAGAGACATGAGAGACACTCGAATATATCGATCATTCACAAAATAATTCCCCTCTCGTTCTGGAAACTGGCCTGCACATTCCCAACTTTCGGTATATTCCTTCTCCCTCTGATCCGCATCTCGAGTTGGCACAATTATGGGGCAAAGATTACATCAGCTGGGAGGTGACCCCTGAGTGAGTGAGAATGGATGGCAGAGGGAGAGGGAGAGGCCCTCTCTCGGGAAACCAGCCGATCGATAGCCAGCCTCACTTGTTCATATGCCTATTACTACTCATCCCTCAACCCTTCATAAACCATTTCCTTGTTCCATTTTGCATCACCATTAGAGAACTAAGTTGCAAATGATATCGTAATACCCAGCCTAAAGCGACTCCGTTCTTTCCCTGCAATCAAGTCTGTTGAAATAGGTGCTTTTTTGAAATTTACTGGTGTCATTGATTAATATTTGACGTTTCTCAATAAAGGGGAGCAAAATTGAAAAAAAGAGCCGAAAAAGACGTATTCTTAAGTGGACTTAGTTGAAAATTTGAATTCGCGGGCTATGTATTATACTGGCGTGGTTCATTCCCGGCTGGCGCGGAATATGCTCATGCGCGTTTTGAGTGCGAGCCGGCCTCCGGTTTGCAACTGCCAACTCGTGTAATTACTTGATAAAACTATATTCTTCTCTAAAATCAATGCGGATGTGACAGGACACCCTAGGCGCGCTCGAGAACACTGAGAATTCATTCATTTGGCTGTCCACCCGCATTTTGTGGCCTTTCTCTGTTCTGAGCCTGTCGAGGCCCTTCGATTATGTTGTTTATGTTGCCGTTATATTTATTTTCTACGTTCAAGAGCTGATATGCTATTGGCTGAAAGGGGTTCTCCAGCTATCCACTCGCTTTGCTGCCATTGGATTGATAAAATGAGTCAGTGCCAACCAGTTTTAGCATCAAAGCGTGCGTTACTCGTTGCTGAGCTCCGTTCCTTGTCGGCTAGGCGCGCTTAGGCATCTAAATATTTTAATCCTTCAATTATTATGAGGTAGATCAGTGACTGTCCGTGGAAGGGAGTGGCGATCACAATTCCTGCTTCTGATGGCTCAAGATGGATTCGCTTTTTATTCGTGCCCTTGTGTTTATTGCACTTTCGAACCATCTCCATTCGATTCTTCTTTCGTGCTTTACGTAACTATGAATCTCCCATGATTTCTCTATTCGTCCAAATGTTCCCTTCCACTTACCAGTGTGTTGGTTGCTACAGTTTGAATTGCGCACCTTCTTCCGTCCGCTGTCCATTCCATTTCCCTTGCTTTTGCGCAATGTTGTAGCTGATTAGGCGTTATCACTGCTCAATCCTAACTCTTATCTCTCATTCTTTCCTCCTTTTAAATGAAAGAGGAAGACGGAGTGAGAGATACGAACCTCCAGAGAAGGGTTGACAAAGGTTCAGCTTATGCATATTGTTCAAAATAATCGGGGAGAGTGATCCCTCCTCTCCCACGTCTTTACAGTGCGATTCATGCAAATAGTCGCTGTGATACTCTCCCTCTTCAAATATCCCCTGGCTTTCCCTCCTCCTTCTCTCCTCTTCTGTCCTGTTAATGATTGCAGCTTCCCCCTTTCTTCCTCCTCTTGTCCTTCTCACTGTTCAGTGCCCTCTTCTTCTCTTTTCTCCATTCTTTATCGGGGGTGCGCGCTGAAACTAGGAGAAGTCCATCTACTCCCCAGTCCCCCCACTTGTCTCTCAAATCCGAGAGGAACGTGAAATATCTCCCGGTTCCTCCAAACTCTCTTCATTTATCCTCTTCTGTCTTCGCCGAGTGCCGCGCAACTGTTTAATATTGGATCTTCCTCTTCCTTCTACTCGAATTCCTCTCTCTGTTCAGTGTCCACTTCGTATCTTTTCTCCACTCTTCATCGGAATCGTTATCTCCCAAAACCGTCATTCTTTCACGTTTCCTAACCGTAAAATGTCCCCCGCTTCCCCACCCCCTCTGCTACTCTCTTCTTCTCCTGTCCTCGCCCGAGTGCCACAACTGTTCATGATTGGAGCTACGCTCTTCCTTCCTCCTCTTTCCCTCTCCCTGGTCAGTGTCCCCCACCTCTCTGTTCACCATTCTGCATCGGGGGTGCGCGCTGAAACTAGGAGAAGTCCATCTACACTCCAGCCCCCCTCGTCCCTTCTCGTCTCTCAAATCTACTCGTCCACACTTTCCCTCCCTCCCCACCTCCCAACTCACCTAAATTCCATATCCCTTCAATTTTGGCCAGATTGCAAGTGTGTCGAGACTGAATCCCTGCCGATTTTCTCCTCTCCTCCCGATTGCCCCGTATGTTGATTACTCCGCAGTTTGTAGCACTCGATTTCACCCCTCCATCTTCCCTTTCCCTCTCTTTTGCACAATATTGCAGCTGTTCCGCTCTCGAATTCTTCCTTTCTATGTCTGTCGCAAAGTAATTAGTTTAAAATTCGCGCCTAGTTGCGAGTCATGGAAACTAGGAGAATTATCGCTGTCATTATCCGCTCCTATGGGTGAATTTCATCCCTCTTCCTCTCCCCCCCCCCTCTCAATTATCATCCCTGCCGTCCCTGCCCCTCCTCCTCCTCTCCCTGAGTAACCCCCACGATTATGACACCGTGTCGTCCCTCTCCCTCTCTCACTCTCTTCTTATTCTCTTCTTTCTTGGCCATATAGTGGATGGCTGTGATCAAACGTGTGTCACTCTGATCGCCTATTCTTCCCTTCCACCCTTCGCTTATCTCTTCTCCACTGGGCACTCTTCCCTTCTGCTCGTCAAAATCATCACTGGCTCCCTCCTTTTCCGACACGCTCGATGGTCATTCGTGCTCCATTATCACCCCAATGCCGTCCCCTTCTCTTCTCCCTCTTACTCTCCCGTCACGTCTCGTCCCTCCATCCTTCCCGAAAGTCGATCCAATGAGCATCTTTCTGGTTCAGTTGCTTTTTGGTGTGGCGACATGGCCCAATCACACCTATTCCTCTCTGCTAACCATCCTCAAATCGACTGTTGCCAATTCCATTCCAGTTCACACGCGATTCACAACCAATTTCTCCAGTTTCGTTGTTGATTGTCCCCCAGGATTTACATTTGGTTGCAGTGAGATGATCGCGTTTGTGGTGGTGGGATACGACGGCGTTCGGAAGGCGCGCGACATCGGGAAGCCGTCGTGCGAACTCCTGGTGACGGAGAATCGCTTCGGCGAGAAGAGGAACCTCATACCGGCGAGTTTCTCTTACTCTTACTGCTTTTTCTTCATCCGCCTTACTCACGCCTTGCAATGATCCCACCCATTTCCAGGAGAATTGGAACAACATTCGGTTGGGGCAAAAGAGGTGCTTCACCTATCGCGGAAAGACGGCCGTCTACACTGCTACCTGCTGCCACATCAGCACGAACCGCGTAAGCACCACACTAGCGGAGGAAATCGAGTGATGGACACATTTCAGAAACAAGCGAATCGGGCCTATTGGGCATTGAGAGATGGGAAGGGAATGGACTACGCGCAGAAACATTATGGATCAGCCCAGGTGAGATAATGATAAGACTACGAGTGGACTGAAACAGTTTCGCTCTCGACCACTCGTATTCGAATGCGAGTTCATTAGTAGGAGCGGGCACGCTTCATTTCCCACCCTCTTTCGCAGGGAGTGCGTGAACCATTTCCTCACCCTTAATCATTAGCGTCAAAACCTGAATAATCGCTCCATTTCCAGTCCTTGGATGCGGTTCTGGAGGAGGCGGCGAAGAAGGAGGCGAAGTAAGGGACCCTTTCTCGATCTGGAATGATATTGTCCTTGCAGGGCAGCTCAGCGAAAGCGAGTCATGGAGGAAGTCAAGGGAACTCCTGCGAAGAAGGGCCGAATGACGACCAGTGAGTGGTTGGACTAGCTTTTACTCAGGAAATGGCCAAGATTCTATCGATAATCGATAATCTTAAACGATCAATAACCGATTAACTTCAGGACGCGGCGCGGACTCTGAGACGCGTGGGCGCTCGGCTGAAGTGACGACCCCAGTTGGTGAGGGAATCACGCCATAATTGAGCCATTTAGCGTCTTCTCTATCTAGTAGTGAATTGGTTAATTTGATGTAGACTGAACAAGAGGGCCGCAAATCACGATTATCCAACACCTACCCTCTTCTCATTGCAGTCGCCGTTGCTCCCCCTGTCGTCGAGGAGCCCGCCCTCTCCGAACAAGAGGCTGCTGAGCTGAAGGCGCTCATGGTCTACGTCAACAAGAAGTGGCTGAGTCAACTCGTGAGTGGTGGATTTAGGGTAGAGGATACTTTATTCTACCGTAGCTGGGAAGCGTTACTGTAGTTGTACAGCAGGGTCACGATAGGGACACGGTAGTTGATTAGTAGGGTTACGGTAGGGCATGGTAGGTCTGTGGTTGGATCACGGTATTGTTTTGTCAGTTGTTTAGTAGTCTTACGGTGCGGGTGTGGTAGGGGAACGGTAGGGCTACGGTAGTTTAACAGTAGGGTCACGGTAGAAATACGGTAAGCCTAAAGTAGGGGCACGGAATTGTTATGGAAGTTGTTTAGTAGACTTACGGTGGGGTGTGGTAGTGGTACGGTAGGGCTACGGTAGTTGTACAGTAGGGTTACGGTGGAAGTACGGTAGTGATAAGGTAGTTGCACGCTAAGGCTATGTACGGATGG
>LS503355.1:199042-209876 GCA_900490845.1 Pristionchus japonicus
AAGTGTGAGATTCGGGAGGGATGGCCCTTCTACGCACGATGGAGTCCACCCAGACACCGGAGGATGTGTTCTCTTCCCGGCCGACGCAGGATGCGAGCCCCCTAGAACATGAAAAATAAAGAAACGTCTGGCTATGCTGTTACGAAATGGCGTCCAACTCGCATCTCACCCAAAATGGCTGGCCCTTCAGTCATCTCCCGCTCGGTAGCTGTCTCCAATTCCTCTTTGTCTTCTTTTTTCCATTATCACTTCTGCCTCTTTATTTAGAGAAGAGTCATCCACTCCCTTCCTTCCATCCAGTGATGAGTGAGTGATCCCATCGTAGGTCTCGATCTGGTCTTCCCTCCTCTCTTTCTACCCTCTCTGACCAACTCGTTACGGCCATAATTTCTCCACTCATCCAGACTTCTTTCTTCCTTCTATCGGTGACTCTCGACTTTCAGTGATCTCAGACCTCTGTGAAACGCTGGAAGAGGTGGGGAGAGAGGGAAGCTACCCACAAGATGCCTGTCTTATTTTGTCGACTCTTGTCTGTCTAATCGGCGAGAGAGTGGGCGAAATGAGGAGAGGCACTCTCGCGTTTCGAGTCTTGAGAGGAGAACAGTTGCTTCTATTCCCTGATTAGCCTCTCTCAGTTCATCGTGTTCTCGCAATGCCTGACGATTGAGGGTAAGTGCGGGGCGGAGAGGGTTTGAGAGTGGTCAGATATTCTCTCGTGGTTGAGAACTGCCTTCGGGCTTTCACTGAATTCAGTTCACACTCGGTCAGAGAAAGCCTTTGGCCTTAGCATCAATTATTCCGTTCCAATTTTCCATTTTTATTTGGATACTGTCCTTCGTAATTACGAGCGTTTCTCAAAGTACACTCTTTTCACACAAGAGAGATTCTTCAAAGGTGTTTCTCGGGGGCATCTCTCCTATAATCTTGCCTCTCGATCATAACTGCCTCTATACTTAGACATTAGTCAGCCGCTCTCTTCCTCCTTCCATTGATGGTTCTTCCCCATCGACCACAAATCGCCTATTCTCCCTTCTTCTCCTCAGATTCGGAATTCTTACCCCTTGTCATCTCTTTAGTCTCTTGATCTCTTGATTATTGCAGAGGGGAAGAGATTGTTTTCCCTACTGCACTTCGCCCTGTAGGTTTTTGTTCAAAGATCTCGTGATTTGTGGGTTTCCGGGGCCTGATTCGTTGTCCATGGGCTTCTTTTGCCTCTGGGATCGTCGGGTCTCCTCACTTGGGGGAGCGACACTGCCGTCACTTCCGAGTGGGAGCCCCAGGGTCCGCGATACAGGGGAAAAGGAATTTGAGGGACGATGGAATCCCCTAGAGGTTAAGTGCTTAGTTCCCTTCTCCTCTCTCTTTTAGAGCACAAAAAAGTGCGTGAGGCTTTGCTGTTACACAAAGCTGCCCCTTGCATCTCACCCAAAATGGCTGGCCCTTCAGTCATCTCCCGTTCGGCAATTGTCTCCAACTCCTCTCTGTCTTCTTTTCCTTTGCCATCGCTTCTGCCTCTTAGAGAAGAGTCATCTACTCCCTTCCTTCCTTCCATTGATGCGTCTTTCATCATAGTACTCGAATTGGTCTTCCCTCCCCTCTGTCTATTTCACAAGTGGAAGCAGCCCCTTCTCTGATCATCTCGTAACGGCCATCACTTCTCCTCTCATCCAGACTCCTTTGCACCTTCCATTGGCGGCTCTTGATCTATTTCGAATCATTTCTGTGCAAAACATCAAGTCGGAAGAGGTGGGGGAGTTCAGAGAGGTGCACCTCGTAATTCCTCGTACTTTCGTCCGACTGATCGGCGAGAGAGTGGGCGGAATGAGGAGAGGCACTCTCGCTTCTCGAGTCTTGCGAGGACAAAGTTGTTCGAGAACGGCAGTTGTCAGTCGTCCCTGATGCTCAGTTCTTCTTCAGTTCATCGTGTTCTCGCGATGCCTGATGAATGGGGGAAAGTGCGGGACGGAGAGTGTTTGAGAGTGGTCAGGTATTCTCCAGTCGTTGAGAGCTGCCACTCGGGCTGTCTCTGATATCAGTTCAACTCTCGGTCAGAGAAAGCCTCTGGCATTTGCACCAAAGATTCTGTTTCAACTTTTCCATTTCGATTTGGCCACTGTCTTTCAAAAATTCGTGAGACTCTCTTTTCACACAATTCGAGAATCGGCGCTCAAGGAACAGCTTCCAGAGCCGTTTCTCGAGTGCCGCTAGTCATATTACTGTTCCGATCATTACTGTATCTTTACTTTGAGACGTTCTTCCTCCCATTGATTCTCCATCGACCACCTGTAGGCTTTTGTTCGATGATCTCGTGATTTGTGGGTTTCCGAAGCTTGTTACGTCATTGATGGCCTATTACCTCCCAAATTTGTGGCTCTCTCCCTTTCCACAGCATCCATTCCATCTCCCAGATGTTGCAATCGAGCCTTCTAGGCAGTATGGAGTCCCTCCAGACATCGGTGTTCCTAACCGTTCCATTACCTAGAGAAATGCCTTCTCGCATCTCACCCGAAATGGCTGGCCTTTCAATCATTTCCCGTTCGGAAGCAGTCTTTGTCTGCTCCTTCTCCTTACCATCACTTTTGTCCCTTAACTTTGAGAAGAGTCATCCACTCCCTTCCTTCCATTCATTGATGCATCTTCCATCATAGACGTTATCCGTCTGGTCTTCCCTCCCCACTTTCCATTTCCCTCCTCTCTGACCAACTCGTTACGAGCATCACTTCTCCACTGTGAGAGGGCTCATCAAGAGTTCTTCCTTTCTTACATTGACGACTCCTGGCCTAAGTGATCTCAGACCTCTGTGAAACATTGGAAGAGGTTGGGGGAGAAGGAAGCTAGCGCAGAGAGGTGCACCTTGTAATTCGTCGACTTTCGTCTGACTGATCGGAGAGAGAGTAATCGGATTGAGGAGAGGCACTCTCGAGTCTTGCGAGGAGAACAGTTGCTTCTATTCCCTGATTAGCCTCTCTCAGTTCATCGTGTTCTCGCAACGTCTGACTAATGAGGGAAGTGCGGGGATGGGAGAGTTTGAGAGTGGGAGATTCCTTAGTCGTTGAGAACAATCGTTCACTGATATCAGTTCAACAGTCGTTCAGGCCTTTGCACCAATGACCCCGTTTCTCATGTCAATTGGACCACCACCGTTCTACGTAACTTCGATATTATCTCCATGTGCTCTTTTTCACACAAGGGAGAAACGACACTCAAGGAACATCATCCAGAGCCGTTTCTCGAGTGCCACTAGTGATCCTTCTGTTCCGATCACTACTGTATCTTTACTTTGAGACGACTCATCCGGCATCTTCTTCCTTCCATTGATCTTGATCATCGACCATAAATCTCTTGTTCTCCCCTCTTTCCATTCTCTCACAATCGACTACGATCCCCCTCAGGATAGATAGACCGCTGAATTGGCTTGGAAGTGACACAGCTCGCCCTTGCGTGAGCCTGACACCTTGGTACTTGTCTAGTTCTCCGGAAGAGTGTCTTTCCTCCATCCACCCCGACCACCAACCCTGCGCTTGGAAATATCTTATTAGGAATGAGTGTAACTCAACTATTCTTCCGGGGAACTAGACAAGTGCCGAAACCTTCACCTCTACCTTGACATTGCAGAGGAAGTGAGTGTACTTGCCTACTGAACTTCTCACCTGTAGGTTTTTGGCCAACGATCTCGTGAATTGTGGGTTTCCGGGGGCTTCCTTCATTGTTTCTGGGCTTCTTTTCTCCTTCTGGGATGTTCTAATGGCCTTTTCTTCTCACTATCTCTTCCTTTTCACATAATCCATTCCATCTTTCTTACCCATTGCCTCTTCTTTTCACCCATCATCTTTTTAGTGTCCTCACTCTCTCTCTCTCTTTCTCTTCTACGTTTCTTGCCCGAGTGCCTGCCATGTGTTCTACTCTCTATCAGCATCCATCCATCTCCCTCTCTCCCTCTCCCTACGCCTCCCCTCGTCCTCGTCTTCTTCCCTCCTCTCCATCCAACTTTTTCGTTCTTCCCATCTCTCTCTCTTTCCTCTCGTTGTCCAACCCTCCTCCTCCGCCCCGTCTCTCCACCTTGCCAGTGACCCAACTAGCAGAGTCCACCTCTCTCTGCCCAGTCATTCTCGTGTGCAAGCGTCCCTTCTCTCTCCCTTACTGCCTAATATCCCTTTTCTGTGCCATAATATGGCTGTGATCAGTCGAATTTCTCAGTCGTTTCTCTAATTCTTTCCTCCCCAGTGGTTCTTCCTCCCTCAACTCAGTCCCCCGTCAGACGCCCAGAAAATGGCAGGGATGTCGTGAACCGAAGTGTCCGATAACTATTCTTTAGCCGCTGTGCGATCCTCCCTAGAAGCCGAACCTCTAAAACACTCTCCCCCTCGCATGTCCACTTTCCTAGACGCTATTCACGTGGGAACTGGGGCGTGATCTATGATCTCTCCAAATTATCCCTCTTCTACACAATTTCTCCCTTCCTTCTTCCTCTTTCCTCCTTCTCCCCCCCCCACGAACGAGGAACGACTATTTATGATCATAGCGCGTTCCATCTCGCTTCCTTTCTTCTACTTTTGTCGTATTGTAGTGTTTTGGACGCTTTGATCTCTCATCTACTCATCTCATCTCTTCCTCAATATTGGCTCGAGTTACGCATGTTTTTGCGCGAATTCTGTCGCTTTCCTTCACACAGTTGTCACTCTCTCTCCCAATCGCTCGTTCTTTGGTTAGCCCCCCCCCCCCTCTCTCTCTCTTTCTCCTCTCACACCACACCGCTGTTATCAGTCCGTCCAAGAAGAAGGGACGAGATGGGAATTGGAAGTGACCATTGGTTCGAGTGTGTATTCCCCTTTCGCGCGACGATTTCCTAGCCTGTGCTGATCTTCCTTGATTGATCCTGTTAAATACTGCTTCCGATTCTTATGCGTTCTTGGCGCCACCCCTTCCGGGATTTAGAACGTGATCAGTGGGAGTGAAAAGCGCCCTTAATGACTCATCCACTCATTCTCTCCCCTTCCTCCTCCTCTCTCTCCCTCTCTTCCCCCTTGCCTGTCCTCCCGTCACACGCCTGTTTACGTTATAGCGTGCGCGCTCTTCCCCTTGGCACTCCAAAGATTAGCTTCTCTATTCTGATCATTCTTTGATCTTTCGTGATTGATCGCCTTCAGTATCTCATCACTCTTTGATTGCACTCTTTCTCATTAGGATGCACACAGCTGCCGGGGGTGCGATCTGTGAGAGAAAAAATTGCCTCTCCACATTCATCTTAGCTCGTTCCCTCCATCTCCCACTCTTCAGTCTTGCCTGTCCTCCCCTCTGATGACACGCCTATTTACGAATAGCGTGCACGCTCGCTCCCTTGACGCGATATTCAACAGCATCTATATTCTGATAATTCTCTGGTTTTTCTCTGAATGATCGTCGTCAGTATCCCCTCTCTGATTTCCCTCTTCCTCGTTTTCCCGGGGGTGTGAACACCAGTTTCCTCCCTCTCCTCTCCCTCTCTTCTCCCTTGCCTCCCCTCCCCTCTGATGACACGCCTGTTTACGATTAGCGTGCACGCTCTCCCCTTGACACTCAATCGATCAGCTTCTCTATTTTGATCATCCTCTGGTCTTTCTTGAATCGTCGTCAGTATCCCCCTCGGTGACCGCCCTCTTCCTCGTCAGAAAGCGCCCGGTTTCCTTGGTGTGATCCATGAGTGGCAAAACCCCCTCTACTAATTACCTCTCATCCACACATTCTCTCTCTCTCTTCTCTCCCTCTCCATCTCTGTCTTCTCCCTCTAGTGAAACGGCTGTTTACGATTATGGTGCGCGTAGCAACAAACTGTCTTGTTAAACTTCGCACTCTGTCGAATATCTTCTGAGGAGCGCGATCCGTGAGATACAAAACAATCCATTCTCCTCTCCCACTCTTCCTCCTCATTCCTCCTTCTCCCCAGAGTGACTGTTTACGATTGTAGCACACGCTGCATCTCCTCTTTCGATACGCACCTCTATTCTGATCATTCTCTTATCTTTCTTGTATCTCCTCTTATTACCTCCTTTCGTGATGGGATATCGGAGTGTGATTCGAGAATGGAAAATCACCTCTTCTCTACAAATCTCCTAATCAATGATAGGAAAAGGATCAAGGCACGCTAGATGAACCCACTTCCAGTCTGCTCTTCCTTACTTTTAATGTTCTCTAGTTCCACGCGTCTTAATTATGATTCATAGACTCAAAATCGTTATCTGCACTCAATCGCAGCCCTTTTTCACAAGAGTAGTGGCCAACCTCTGTCCATATCGTCTGAACTCGAAAAGGGAAGCGATAGACGGCACAAAGTGACGAAAATCACGATAGGGTTCAGTATTTCATCGTCCGCACAGTGAAATTCTCAATTCTAACCCTCTTCCGCGCTGATCTTACTTGTTCTTGTCTGATTTCGTTCTCTTTCACCATCCGTCAGTGCTTATTAGAGCGTTATTTGTTGACTTTTTCTCACACGAACAAAAAACGGCCTCTCTCTATCACTTTTCTCGATCAGAGAAGGCGATAGATCATGTGAAATGGAGAGTGTCCTACCATCACTGTAGTAATTCGTCGTTCACGCTGCAAAATTCTCAATTCTAACCCACTTCTGCGCAGATCTTGCCCGAAGTTGCGGAACTCAGAGATTGTATATGCACGGGAAGGAACGTTCGTTCTTCAACAAAAAATATTTTGAATTTATAAATTAAAAAAAAATTAAATATCATTAAAATTAATTTAGAAATATAAGGCAGTTTTATAAATAGAGGACAAATCCTGATACTAATGAACGTAAATCTGACCGCCTCGAATACATTTGACCTGCTTGAACTCATATGACTACGGTAAGAAAACAAATGTCAAACTTCTCGCGATCGTTTGAATCAATCACGGGGTTTAATTAGTTTAGCCCTTTTCCCGCTGTTAATTTTTCGCGTTATTATATCCTAATTGGTGGTCTGAACCATTCGCTCCATCCTCGAATTGACACTGCCCTTGATTGCGACCAAACACGGCTAAAAACATGGAATTCGGTTAGCGTTGTCATAGTTTGGTCTCGAACCCTCACTTAGACTGTCGTATATTGCAAAATATATATATTTTATTTATTTTACACTCTCTGTCGCATCACTGGACCTTTATTTTATCATAATCATTCAACAATTTGACGTGGTACGGCATTTTCGCACAAAATTGAGCGCTTTTTGACACCTTCTTGCGTAGTTTCACTCATTGTATGCACTCAGGCGATCAATTCTTTGGAACTGAGTAAGTTTTAGACAGATAGTTCTACTTTTGGACAACTTAAACCTATATTTTATCATAAATATATAATTATATGGCCCCACACAGGCGGATAACTCAATAACTAGACTTGAACCTCCCCTTTTCTCTTACTTTCGCCCAGATTTGCCCAACAAGTGGGCAACAACTCGGATTGTCATAGTTAATTGGGTTTCCGCCTCCGCTCTCTGTTGAATTGAGTGCTGATCAGAGTGTTCTTTGGTGTTTCGAAACTATTATCTGCATACAGGGCGCCACCGATTCTCGCACGTGTAATAATCGCTGCCCTCCTCTCTCCTCCCTCTCCCCGTCTCACCCGCTTGTCTTCCTGTCCCCATCTATGCAACTGTTCATTATCGTCGAATCCTCCTCAATTTCCCCATTTTGGCGTCCTTTCTCCTGGCTTAGTATCGAACAAGAGTTGCATTTCAGCACGGAGTAATGCCTCCGGTGTTCGTGGTAAATGGCTTTCGCCATAAGACATCGCTCAATCGGTCCTTCCAGTGTTTCGTCACGGGAGGCAAGGGCATGACGGAACTGCCGGTGAGCAACTTGACTCTTAGCCCATCGAAAACCGCCAATTTGAAGGACGACTGGATCGATATCCTGCTCGACACTAAGCGCGACTTCGTGTACAAGCACTCCAAATCGAAAACAAAGTGGGAGGACACACACTGCCTCCATATCGGAGCGAATGAGGTACATCTCCAGCTGAGACAATTGGTTGAACAGCTCATTTCAGGCAACTGCCCTCCTGGTACTCGACCTCCTGCAGGATGCGAATAGAAAGCAGGATGAAAAGGAGATCGAACGAGTCATTGCCGATGTGGTAGAGAAGTATGGCGCTGCGAAAGTAAGTAATGATTTTGAAACAATTCGGCTCATGGTTAACTCGAAAAACTAGATGTAGTAATGATCAGATATTGATCTACGACCAGCACTAGATATGCTACACAGGACAGTAAACAATATCGAAACTTTCAAGTTTGAGAAGGTCTATGATAGGGTTGGCTATTCGAAGTTTGCGGGCATGTGAACGAGCGCCGCCTCTCTCGTCTGGGAATACAAACGGGGTTGATCAACGCCTCTCTCTCCATTCCCTCCTCGGTCAATGCACGCAATCGCTCTCTTTGCGATATCGGTACAATCGAGAATAGGAGGAGGGAGAAGGGAAGAGTTCCTCCTCCCTCTCATCGTTCCGAAGTTGCGGCCCTCAATAGAGACGCACCCTTGATCAACTTTGTTGCGAGCGTGCAATATCGCTATCGTTTAGCCAGACCTAGTCTTGAGGAAGGTTAAGGACGCAACATGCATAGTCACTTTAGATTTCCCCGCCTAAAAAAACGAAAAGGAAAATAAATCACGCGAATTTCTTCTAGTCTCACACGGCACTTGCTCTAACACCAGTGAATGCGCTCTTGGTCTTGATGCAAGAGAAAGGTTCTCTGGATTTCACTGGAGTGAACCCCACATGTACTCTTGGGAACGAGGATTGACGTAGTAGACCAAGTAGGGACGAACGCACCAAAGAATACTATGCAAATGATCAGTCCGAAAGGGGCTAACGCCATGGGGATAATTCTTCGGTCCCCGAGTCTTATCCCTCAAGGTCGGCTCCTTGTTCGATCCCCAGGCGCACTCTTTTATCCCATCGACCTCCTTCCTCCGATTCCGGAACAGTCAAGTATGCAGATCTGCCTATTAGGCTCGGTAGTGAAAATGGGGAAAGAATGAGGAACGCGCAAGGCGGAGGGGAGCACACTTTACGCATACTCGCCTGCCAGTGGTGGTGTTAGAGGGCGAGCCGGTGTGGGAAGAAGCTGACATGATACACACTATTATTAGAAGTGACGCCGTAGCTTGTCTCAGGTGCTAGATTCCAAGAGCATATGCTCATATTTCCAGACTATCGCGGAGGCAAACGCTGATGCTATGAGCCAGGAGATTCGCGATTTGAAGGTATGCAATCTCTTCAGACGACATCAGCCTCTTTTGTGCAGTTGTGCACTTTCGTTGTCTGCTCCCTATCAAACGGAAACAATCACCTCTGTTCCCATCTCGAATAAGTGAACTTTCAAGGCGCAACTGACCAACGAACGTGCCAGCGCGGAAGCCGATAAACAGGTACTCACCTAATTTAATCACTAACGAAAGAAAGGTTGCTAGACCTTACCCGATCGATAGATACCCAGAAGGGACGGTCTTTGAGTCTAAGGGGTAACAATTCCCGTGACTTGCACCCGAAATGTGTTGATTAAAGTCGGAAATGAAGATTGATGAGTAACGAAATAACTTGCAGGCGCTTCTCGCATTGAAGCAAGCCGCTGAGAAGAGAGCCGATGCTGAGATAGCAAAGCGAGAGGAGGCCGAAGAGACAGCCCGGAAAGCAGCTCAGACGAAGGAACAGAATCGAGGAGTATGGGAATCCGAGAAGAGAGTAAGCACTTTAATTTGCATCATAATCATGTGGGCAGTCATGAGTAAATCGTTTTCTCGAGAGATCGATGACCCATCGCTCTCGAAGACTAATCACGTTTCTTTCAGTCGATGGACACTCAGCTCAAGCAGTCTCTCGAGGAGAAGGAGAAGGAGAAGAAAGCCCGTGAGGCCATCGAATTAAGGGAGAAGCTGACGAAGGAGGTATGATCTTCGACCCTTGCACTCTGTCGAAGATTAGTCACACTCCTTTCAGTCTATGGCTGCCCTCCTGAAGGACGCACAAGACAAGGCTCAGACTGCCACAGCTGCAAGAGAGAAGGCGGAAGAGGTGATCATTTACGTGTAGTTTGGAGGTGTACTATGGTAGAGTTGGGAACTATGAAGCACATTCAAACCAATCTGCGGACCGTGGATTTTAAACTGGGGATAGATCTCTATCTGTACGAATGAACGGAAGCGCCAGTCGTCACTAATTTGCAAATAATCAAATCATTGGCAGGAGATGAAGAAGCTGAAGGATCGGCTCTCTAATGAGATGGACAAGGCGGCAACGGATCGCGCAACATGGGAGAACCAGAAGAAGGTTCGTGATGTGCTTATCCTCCCCTCCTGAAGCATGCTGTGGGCATTCTCAAAGATTGATCCGATTCCTTTCAGACTTTCGAGGCAGCACAGAAGGCTGCAGAGGACAAGACTCAGACTGCCACAGCTGGAAGAGAGAAGGCGGAAGAGGTGATCATTTACGTGTAGTTTGGAGGGGTACACTGGTAGAGTTGGGAACTATGAAACTCATTCAATGTTAGAACCAACCTGCGGAACATGGATTTTAAACTGGGGGAAGATCTCTATCTGTACGAATGAGCGGAAGCGCCAGTCGTCACTAATTTGCAAATAATCAAATCATTGGCAGGAGATGAAGAAGCTGAAGGATCAGCACGCGAAGGAGATGGGCGAGGCGGCAACGGATCGTGAGAGCCAGAAGAAGGTTCGTGCTGTGCTTATCCTCCCCCTCCTTTAGCATGCTGTCAGCATTCTCAAAGATTGATCATAGCACTTTCAGACTTTCGAGGCAGCACAGAAGGCTGCAGAGGACAAGGCTCAGACTGCCACAGCTGGA
>LS503355.1:213674-240130 GCA_900490845.1 Pristionchus japonicus
CCTCCCCCTCCTTTAGCATGCTGTGGGCATTCTCAAAGATTAATCAGACTCCTTTCAGACTTTCGAGGCAGCACAGAAGGCTGCAGAGGACAAGGCTCAGACTGCCACAGCTGGAAGAGAGAAGGCGGAAGAGGTGATCATTTACGTCTAGTTTGGAGGGGTACACTGGTAGAGTTGGAAACTATGAAACTCATTCAATATTAGAACCAATCTGCGGAACATGGATTTTAAACTGGGGGAAGATCTCTATTTGTACGAATGAGCGGAAGCGCCAGTCGTCACTAATTTGCAAATAATCAAATCATTTTGCAGGAGATGAAGAAGCTGAAGGATCAGCACGCGAAGGAGATGGGCGAGGCGACCTCTGATCAAGATGCATTGAAGGCGGAGATCGAGGTGCGTGTACTTACTCTCTCTTGTCGAGCTGACCTTTGTTTCCATTCACTCGCTCTCGAAGATTGATCAGATCCCTTTCAGTCTATGGCGGCCCAGTTGAAGACTGCCCAGGACAACGCGGCCTCGGATCGAGCCGCATCGAAGGTGGAGATGGAGGTGCGTGTACTTACTCACTCTTGTCGAGCAGACCTTTGTTTCCATTCACTCGCTCTCGAAGATTGATCCGATCCCTTTCAGTCTATGGCGGCCCAGTTGAAGACTGCCCAGGACAACGCGGCCTCGGATCGAGCCGCATCGAAGGTGGAGATGGAGGTGCGTGTACTTACTCTCTCTTGTCGAGCAGACCTTTGTTTCCATTCACTCGCTCTCGAAGATTGATCCGATCCCTTTCAGTCAATGGCGGCGAGTGTGAAGAGAGCCGATGAGAAAGCGAAGTTGGAGAAGGACGAACGAGATGATGCCGAAAGGAGAGCCCAACAGGCTGCTCAGACGCTGAAACAGGCCCGATCTGAATTGGAAGAAGAAAAACGGGTGAGCAATTACTCTCAAAATTGTCGAGCTGACCCACTTTCTTAGATCAAGATACGGGCAGGCATGAGAAAATCGATTTTTTCGTACATTATTGTTGAGCGCAATGGGCGTTCGTGCCAGACGGGAGAACGTGAAACAAGTTTTTGTCGAACAGTCCGATGCGACAAGTTTGCCATTTCGATATCTGTAGAGTGTCAAGAAACCTTTCTTTTGAGAGATCGATTCAAACTCAAAGATTAATCAGATTCCTTATAGACATTCAAAGAGAGATTGAAGAAGAGAGAGGTTACGATCGATAAGGAGCACGCAAAAAGAAAGGCGGCAGAGACGGTATTCCTTTTGCGTACCATTTTATAGGGGTTGCAAGGTACTACGAGTTCTTTGTTTACCATATGACCACCTACTTTGGTAATCGATATTACCATCAACCCTGGATGTTAACAGAAACGAGGGTATAACTCGGCAATGAACAAATGGCCTAAAGCACCGT
The DNA here is from genome assembly GCA_900490845.1 of Pristionchus japonicus. Lineage (NCBI taxonomy): Eukaryota > Metazoa > Nematoda > Chromadorea > Rhabditida > Neodiplogasteridae > Pristionchus > Pristionchus japonicus. The sequence goes on from LS503355.1 coordinate 215,092, forward strand.
AGTACTCTTGTTCTTTTCCAACTAATCAACCCAAAATCAGGAAAGGGATCGTGTGAAAGATTGCCGTGCAAACGAAACAGCCCAGTCGCAGAGGACAATCAGAGAGCTCGAGAGACAGGTACATAGTTCAGTGGTAGAACTCCTGCCCGGAAAGCGGAAGTACCGGGTTCGATTCCCGGTCCGTGTCATAACCTTTGCTGGCTTGCAATGGTCATGTAACTTCAGCTATGACTGTGACTCAGCTATGACTAGAGTAAATCCCTCAGAACATGTCAGTACTGTAAAGTGTACTTAGTGCAGCCAAGTGAAGCAATGATCAGTCGAGGCTTACCGTTCGTAAGCTCGAAATGATGCTCTTTCTTCATTCAGATAAGCGAACTGGAGGGACGATTGAATCAGAACCGAGCGGCAGCCCAACAGGCACAGAGAGTGAGTCATTATCCCCAGACATGTTCTTTCATTGTTTTTCGCATATACAATGCCATTCTTTCAAACTCAACAGCACAAGCGACACATCGAATCATCCCCGTCCGAGAGTCGCCCGCCGAAAGTTGCCAAGCCTGCCGAGCCCCCCAAAGTAAGTTTCAAGCATTGGTTTTGTGACGAGAGTTTCGAAGCCAAAGTGGTTAACCAATAAACGGTTTTCAGGTCGACAACGAGGGCTTCGTTCTCTTCGATGACAACGAAGAGATCGAATGCGAGGGACGGAAGTGTGAGTGATTGCGTCATCAAAGGAACGTCATGAGATCTCGGATTTTGCGGGATAGTGTTGAGACCTATTTTCCATGGTGAAATAATCAATATTCAGTCACGACCCTCGGATATCTCGGAGCAGGCCAGTACGGGACTGTCTATCGAGTCGAGGAGAAGCCGAGCGGAAGGATACTGGCCCTCAAGATCTGTCGCGATATCTACGGATCAGAGTAATCATTTGACATCAGTTTGCTATTGTGAAGGTGATGGGCTCTTTCTACGCAGAAGCAGCTAAATTTGTCCCAGATTGGATCAGAACATTAGAATAACAAACATATTTGATATTCATATGCAATATTTGCAGGAAATCAGCAGCAAAGGAAGTCGAGGTGCTCAAACACTTGATGGAGAGGGATCCCCAGCGAAAACAGTGAGCTTTCATCAGACAATAAGAGTTAAACAAATTCGAAAAGTAAATTCGAGTCAAATTGACGATTATCAGGCCCATCAATGAGGTCGTTGACTCCTTTGACTTCCACAAGCTCAAGTGCCTCGTCTACCCTGTGCTCGCCAAGTCTCTTCATCACTTCAAGGTAATCAGCCTTTTAATGACATATTCGATCATTTTCAGCATGCACATTTTGTGACTTAGAGTTATCCAAAAATAGACGTGGTAAAAAATATTAATAAAATAATTTTATTGCAGTATAATGATAATCGCGGGTCTGCCTTCCCCATGCATCAAATCCAGCACATCGGCAAGCAGGTAAGATTTGTGATTGATTGTGAATAGGCCAACAACTGACCACTCACGACACTAGATAACATCGTTCGAATGTTCAATAAGAAGTAGCAATCGAAAACCGGGTAGGAAGGCGTTCCGATCGTTAATCAATTTTATAGGACATGCATTTTGCTGTGTTTTTCAAGTGCCAAAGTACAGTCTTCAACGAGAGCTTTGCAGCTGTGCTCCGTGACCACGTTCATGCATGCAAATGGAGTCATCCACACCGATCTGAGACCGGACAATATCCTTGTCTGTTGCGGCGATTACTCCGATGGTGTTGTCAACGGAGGGATGGTGAAGGTTGGTGCCACTCGAGTTCAGTAGTGATGCCTTCTCTTCTTAAAATACATCTTTGTTCAGCCTCAAATTTTCTCAGGTGCTGCGCGACTCAACGATAAAAGTGTGCGACTTCGGAATGGCACACTTATCCAACGATCGTCATCTGCCGGTTGTGGGCTGTGAGTCCTGGAGAGCGCCCGAAGTCTTTCTCGGTAAGTTATGGGCCTCTCCTTCTTGTCCTTAGAAGCAAAGCAAGGTTCACTAAGTTGTGGGCTGAGTTGTAAGCAGCAAGAACAAATGCGATAGGCAGTCTAAGTCACGTCACTCTTCAAAACTCAAGAACTAGTATACTAACATCAGATCTATTCCAGAATCGGGCTGGGGACAGGGCGTCGACATGTGGGCGATCGGCTGTGTGTTGTTCGAGTTGTATTCAAACAAAGCACTCTTCTGGATTCCCGAACTCCAGGATACCCGCACCCCCGTCCGTAAGGAGACAAGGATGTAAGAACTACTGAGAAGCCGTTATGTATTTCTTATACTAATGAATACTCTATAGCGCCACTCTGCACCTCGCTAAGATGCAAGAGACTCTCGGCCGTTTCCCTCCTCAACTCATCACGACGCGGTGAGGTCATTCTCGTTATATCGGCAAGATATTGATGATCGCAACCTAACATTTCTTCTTCAGTCTCCAATTCTTAGGGATTCGTGTTGTTATCATACTTATAAAGCAGAGGTGTCATTCCGTGCGTCCGTGCGTGTATCCATTGCGAAATACACGTAAACAAGTTTCGTAACACGCCTGCCCCTCACTCAGGATTGCGAAATATTGCGAAACTCAAGATTGCGAAATATTGCGAAATAGGTGGCCTAGCGAAAGAGGGGGAGGGAGAGAAGAGGAAAGGGGATGAGAAAGGGGAGAGGAGGAGGAACATCGGAGAAACACCGGGCATGCCGTAGGCATGCAGGACCCATCTGGTAGATAATATAAAATCCAACATTCAGGACAGACTATTTCCGCAATGGTCGAGTGCGATTGAGCTGGCCTGGAGATGGGCCTCTTCTGAAGGGGTGTTGTTATAAGCTCGAGGTATGTTATACGCATAGTTTTTGATTGTTTTGGCTAGGACGGAAGCAGGATCCACTGCTCAATCAAACATTTGGAAGCTTGGTATACTGGCTGAAGAAATTCACCGATTGATCAACTTTCAGCAGCACAAAATCAGGAAGTACAAGACTCAAGCAGTAGACGATCTGTTCTCCCTAATCGTCAAGATGCTCAATTACGAGAAAGATGAACGAATCAGCGCCGCCGAAGCTCTGCAGGACCAATTCTTCACGCAAGAGATAGAGGAGGGGTGAGCGATTTCGGATTTCAAATCCATACTCAAAATCGAAATTTGAAAATGCCTACACTGATTGCTTTTACTGACTCAAATCATGCTATCGAGCGATTCAGCGTATTGACTGTGTTTGCAGTGACCCCGTTCCGAACATATCTCCATCGCTTTCTCCCCAATCTCCAAGGTACGCCCCACAGCCGCCTTCTCCTGCTGGATATCCATTTGACGAGTAATCGAGTTGTGGTTGATATCGATTCATCAGTTCCCGCTTTGTATCGCTAATCTAGACTGTATATTCTCTAGATAGACTACAGTAATTCGTGATCACTTTCTTTGTTGCATCACTAATCCCCATGCCCGCATGTGTGAATATTTTATTGCTTATGTCACCCTAATTGAGTATGAGTGCGTCTCGCCGTGCCATCCCCTTTCATGTTGACTACGGTATCCAATAATTGCAATCGAGCTCTTTCTCGAGTAATTGAGTTGAGATATGAGTGAGTTGTGTCTTGTTTATGCATCGATGATAAAGATGTATTATGCTACCCTACGTACTCTTCTATCCTTCTCCCCACACAATTTGGCATACCACGACTTCACGATTCTGCCATTAGACATGTCAGATCACGCATGGAAACGAGAGAGTTTATTAAGATCAGAGTATGCAAACATAGGATTATTTGCGATTACGGTAGTTTTGAACGACGAGTAAGGGAGCTGAATCACGAATGGGGGATGATTGCGAGAGGGTTGGGCTGAGTTCACTTGTTGACCGTAGAGTCCTTCTCTTTCTCCTCGTCCTTCTCCTAAAAAAAGGAAATGAGTGACAACAGCGCGTAATCTCGGTGTTCATTCATATTCGTGTCCTTTTTCACTTCTTTTCTTTCTTCTTCTTCTTCTCTCGCCAAGACCTTCTTTCTCACCTCCTTCTCCTTCTTCTCTGCATTCTCCTCTTCCTTATCCTCTTCCTCGTCGACTTCTTCCTCTGGACCGAAGACAACAGCGATGAGACGACCCAGTTCGGAAGAGATTCTCTGAAAGAAGATAAATCATGCACGGACGTGTCACATGAACTGCCTAACTTGCAACCAAGAACATGAAGTTCAAATAATGACGATACTATTCGTCTGACCCTAAAGCATGCCCTCCCATGCTTCTCTCCTCCTCCATCTCTTTTCCCTCTCTGTCTCAGGGTCAGCGCGTCGGCAAGTACCACGGAGACTAGCAAGAGCTCCAGAAGACGTCATATCGATTCAAACTCTACAAACCTGAATCTCTCGATGGAGTTTCATGTTCTGAATTTGGAGATTGTCCATTGTGTTCGTCAGAGTATCCACCCTGCAAAGTCAGTTATCGATAGGAAATTAGGATACCGTAATCCGTGAGTAAAATGGCACTTACTTATCGATGAATCCGACCTCGGCTTCCTCGAATGTCTCCCTCATCAGACGCATAGTTGCCTCGCACTGCAAGTATTTGGCGACTTATGTGTGAAAACGACCAGTTTCCGAACAAATCACCACGCTACAACTCTACGACGCTATTATCAATGAATGAGAACTAGATCTTGCGAATACTGTGCAAAGTGCTAAGGAAAGGCAGAAAAAAAGAAGAATTTTGCTGTCGAGGGGTTATGAAGTGTTTCCTCTTCCTTCCATGTTACGCCCCATTCTCAGCTTATGGGTCAGCGCCCTCGTTGAAAGACGGAATCTGGAGTCTCTCCTTCTCGACTAGAGAATGGGGTCAGTTTCCCTCCTCTTTTACTCGTCTTTCAAACGAACTTGGTCTGCTTTTCACCTTTTCAGGCTCTTCCGCATCAATGACTTTCTGGTCTCAGCATCATTCCGAAAAAATAAGCACAAAAAGCGTTTTCCGCATCCAATTCGATTCTTTTTCTAATAGTAGCCAAGGGCTCACTCAAAGACTGAGGTCTTAAATGATCAACCAGTTATCGTATCATGACTCCCCTAGCTACACCTCGGGAAGCCTGATATGAGACGGACTGTCGTACCCTAAACCGCATAAAAGGTGAAGATCGTACAACCATGTAAAGAACCGCGGCTAATGTCCCTCGATACTTCGAAAAACACGAAACATTGCGGAAATACCTGTTCAATGCGAGCGATAGCCTGTTCCAGAGGAGTGGACATTGCAGAGAGTGCTGTGAACAGTAAGAAGCATGTCATAACGGCCACGAGCGAAGCGCGATCACATAAATCGCCAACGAGAAACCGGGAATTCGCCATATTTGAGCTCAGGGTGACATGATTGGTTCGGTTTTGGCAGATCCTCATCGTTCCCACTTGATCTTAGATCGCAACCCAGAGACGGCAGACGAATTATGGTAGTGATCAAAGATCAAGTTGGGATACGGTAGCCCTTGCAAATAAAGAATCGATCGAACCCAACACCCCATGTCTAGCATCGGCCCCAGCTAGAAAATGGCGAGTTGCGCGTTAGTCATGGCAGTTCAGATACCAGAAAATAACATAAATTCGGTAAGTAAAAGTGGATCGCAAAGGACGAAATGGTAAATGTTACTGGTTATCAATGGCCAACTCTCCAATCTCAACTTGGAAGCTCCGCCCACTGTACTGATACGGCGATCACTCAAATCCCATGGGTCCCAATTAGCCGCTAAAGTGCACACTCTCTCAGTTCCGTTCATTCTCTCACCAATGAGAGAAAGGAACGTCAAGTATCAGTGCTCATCGAAAGTAAGTGTGAAACAAGCACTTCAGTTAGTAGTCGACCGATTTAGACGAAATTGTACTATGAAGAGGACGCTCATGAGTCGTACGGTCTTGTCTACTTCCTTTTACGTGAAATCACGTGCAGTTCTCACTCTTTTCGAAAGTTATCCAATAATGAGGTGTGAGAACCTTGAGTATAGTGTGTAGATGAGTCACTGCAGTCACATACTTTTTCGCCAGGTCGAGGTATGAGAAGGAACATCGACGTGAGATAGTATTTAATGATTTTGATGGAGATCTTCAAAGAGGATATGGTCTCAATGAGTATGTTTGCAAGCAAGTTCGGTATTGATGAGCAAAAGCAAAACTAAAGCAGAGATCGGAAACGTAATTACAAAATCAAGCAGAAAACCTAGCGGAATCGGGAATTGGTTCAAGATTATGCATTGAAATAGTCGAGAGAAGTCAATGAGATGAGAACGATGGACCATAATGGTGAAGGACGGGTGCGGGTTTGGTGGGAAGAGCTGTTGAACGGGCTCTCGAGAAGACTTGGGTAGAATTACGAGCCTGAAAAATATCGTTTGGGATCAAAACTTCTACAAATTAAACGGTATAAGGTTCACTGTTGAATAGGCTCCCGATTATACATAAAAATGTCCACATTGACATTGAAAGCCATCTCTAGCCCATCCGTTGGTTCCCTTAGGACAACGCACGGTAAGCGACTGCTGATCATTCGAAAGAGTCAATAATTGAGACAAACCTTCTTCTTCTTGTGTCCAGCATGATTGTCACGCGTAGTCGTCTCCTGGAAGGAACAAATCAACTCGAGCACCTAGTCTCGTCATTGAGTCTGGTCTCTACTCTGGGCTTAGTGGGATTCTATAGAGAGCGCAACAGAATTGAGGGTTGAATCCTGGAACAATTGAGTGAGAAGAACAAAATAGCATCCTTCCGTTCTTGTCAACATTCCGAGATTGTCCCATATATCTGATGATTCCTTTCACATTCTCAGTCCTATTCAATAGGGAACGCAATAATCCGACTCGTAAACGATGTTTCACCCAACAAGATGCGGTAAATCACTAACCGCACGTGCCTGAGGTGTCTGTTGTCCGTCATTGTCGTGAGTCGAGTTCAAAAAGACTCCAGTCGACACCTGAACTCATGAATTCGTGTGCATTTTTGTGCCTTGCGGGTAGCCTTCTCAACACGGTACGCAAAATGTCATCACAAATGTATTAAACTGCAATCTGAGAGCCAAACCAAGAACCAGACCAGACATGCGCATTGTCGGCACTTTAAGATCACTGGCTCTGTCTATTCTGTGCGCTCTCTCATCGATTAAACACGAAAAGTGTACGTAGTATACGAAAAGTGTCGAACCCGAGCTTCTAGTTATGCAAACAATCGTTCTCGGGATGGAAACAGTTGCAGAGGAAAACAAAGGTGTCGGTTTCTCCCTCAGGAGGAGGGATCAACAAAGAAAAGAATGGGTTTTGTCTCATTACTCCCCCTCATTCATCTAACTTGAAAATGCAACATGGCAGAAACACTGTTCAATAAACTCTCCTTCTATCATCAACCATCTTTCCTCTCCTCTCGCCTCACTTATGGCGTTATTAAGACGATTTCATCAAATCTCCTTCCCTCACAAGAGATGGAGACAGGGAGGACACTGCGGTACTTGTGAAATTCAAAGGAAGAGGCTCTATCCACCATCCATCCACGCCTACCTACCCTGCGCAGGGCACTAGCCGACACGACTACGCAAGACATCCACTCACCGAATGATTCTCCTTCTCAAGACGAGGTCTCATACAGAAGCTAGTCAGAACAGGAAGTTTCGAGAGAGACAGAGGAAAGAGAGAGACATTGTTCACCTGGTAACGCAAGACATCCACTCACCGAGTCCTTCTTAGCAAGACGAGGTCTCGAAGGTGCATGATCACGGAAACGAGGGAGAGTAGGGGATCTATCCATGCTTCGCGAGTGGCGATCGGTCTGGAATAGGACTCAATAGCGTCAAAGATCGTTCTTTAGTACGAATGCAAGAATAGTCATAGAAAGGAAAGTGAGGTAGAGAGAAATGAGTGGAGATGACATCGAAACCAGAATAATAGACTCACCATCTGTACTTGGCCGGCAACTCCCCCTGTCACAATCGGTTGACGATCAGTGATGAGTGGATCGTTGGCTCTCTGAAGTTCGCAAATCAACTGGCACACCCTGTTATCGTATCTCGACCCCTACCGTAACCCAAACTACCGTAATCCTCTCCTTTCTCCCCACCCTCCCCTCCCCTCCCTCCCCTCCCTTCCCCTCCCTTCCTCTCCACTCCTCTCCTCTCCTCTCCCCCTCTCCTAATCCCCCTCCCCCGTCACTCAGTCGAGATTATCCGGCTGGTTCTATCCCGGTCAAGAACTACCGTACCCATCTCCTTCTCTACCCTTCCCCTCAGTAGAGAGGGGGGGGGCTGTCAATAACCAAGACCAAAGAATGATCGACTAACCAGGAAATGACGCTCATCATCCATAGTTGGAAGAGTTGAGATTGAACTGAGAGGGAGATGTTGGCAATGGGATCAACAGAGGCGGTCAGTTGACAGTCGAAGTGAGAAGTGAGGGGAGGCCTGAATGGGGGATGACTAAGGAGAAGGGGAAGGAAGTTGAAAGGGGTGGATGGACAGTGAATAGAGACAGAGGGATGGTCTACTCTCTCAGATTCATGTGATCTTGCGCCAATTAGACAGATGGGTAGAGTGTGTGAGTGACAGTGCGGCAATGGGTGATCAGAAAGAAAGGAGGGAAGAGAAAGGAAGAAGTCATGGCGTCTCAATGAATGGAAGAGCTGAGAATGCCCCTATCTATTCACACTCTGGAATCAGCAGCCATTGAACTGACACTCATGATGAAATCTAGCTACCTGGTCCAAATACAGAAATTTGGATGGTGATGAGGACATAAGGAATCGATTGATTCCAGGGAGGAATTCTCTAAGATCAAAGATCGAATTCACCAGTTCTGGTCACAGCTCAATTCAGTATATGTGCAAAGTCCTAATCTCCTTACAAAAGTAGTAGAGCCCAAGACTGAAGCAAAAGGAGTAGGAACCTGTGCCAAAGTGGGTGTGAGTCAAAAGAATCAGGAGTAGGGAGTTGTAGGAAGCAGTTACTTCCAAGAGCGAGGGAAGATTGAACGAATATTGGGTGAGACGCACCGGGTATTACCACATGATGCAAGTAAAGAAGGAGTATGACCCGGATCAACACCGTGCCATCATGCAAAATCGAAAATAGAAAGCCGACTGAAGAGCAACAATGCAACACTACTCTCCCTCTGCCTCCTCCTCTTCCATTTCTGAGACAACGGAGTATCTGCAACTGTCAACACATGATCAGAGGATCGTACCGATTGCAAAATTCGTAAACAGAAAGCCTTCAGACAAGAAACAATACAACCCCTCTATTCTTCTTTTTCCTACTCCTCCTTCCACCCCTTTCTGAGACAAAGGAAGGAGTGGTCAACACATGATCTGAGGGATCGTACCGATTGCAAAAATTGTAAACAAGGACAACGGAGCCGAGGCAACAACTGTAGGGGAAGAGTCGTAAATGGAGGGGGAATGAGGCTTTTTTAGAATGGCGGGTCGGCTTTGAACACATTGGCCCGAAGAATTGTGTTGAGTTGACCATCCTGAATGTTCCTTTCAGTATCCGCCGATATCGAGACGAAAGAGTCTGTGTGAATGAAACTGTGTTTGAGAAGTAACGATCGCTTCTCTAGGGTCGAGGACGCTTTGACTACGAAGATCCTAACTTCCTCCCTAAAGACCGAGCCGTAGCCTCATTGTAAAATCTGTATTCGACCACTTTTCGTCGCTTCTCATCGATCGCTGATCGAACAGTTGTAATTTTCGCATCTTCCCAAGAGTTCTCATGCACAAGTTGCTCATCAGAACACAATCTGGTGTCTTTCTTGGTTCATTACTGTCAGACAATGCGATAGAAGAAATGAAAAAATAGAGTAAGGTTTCGAAAAGTTCGTGCCGGAAACCGGTAAGGAAATAGCGTTATCGCAAACGGGGATTGTTTTCTAGATAGAACAGTTAGTAAAGGCGTGACTTGTATTGGGCTCGTGAGACTCCTAATTGGAGATGTTCATGAAATCATCTTTTGGTTGCTAGCTGTTGGATGAGACTTGGCGATAGTGGTCAATCAACAATTAGAATGATACAGAAGAGAACAAATCAGTGGGTTGGCTGGTATGATGAACAAGCTAGATTGTGTACAGCAGGGACAGATTTGTAATGGAAAGAAGTGGTAGAAATAGGTGTCCAGGCATAATAGATGCGTGAGATGAATTCAGAAGGTTGGGTCATCATTCCGATTAACGTCCGTAGTGAATCGGCCGATCCTCGATCTCCAGATCAACGGTAGCTGCGTGGTCTCCCTGCAAACAAGTAGATTTGTACAAGAATCAGATGATGCTCCGGCTAGTTGAGTTATTCACAACCCAAAAGTGCTTGAAGTATGAGCTGCTACACACTGAGTATCACGCGTTTTGATAGAAATAACTTCCAAAGAATCCCGTCGATTTCACTCCTCTTCCAATCACTAACCTTCAGCTGGTGTAAAAATGTAATAATATACCTCAGTCGATTAACCCAATTGCTCACCTTCTGCTTTTACTCTACTTATGCAACTCATCATTCTAACTGTTTCTTACAATGACCGCATAGTCCTAATTACTGTTCAAATAGCAAAAAAAAACCTTATACAAAACCAATTTGAGGCTGGTTACTAACCTTCTGCTAGTGGCTTCCCCATTTTTCGTGCAATTCATTGAGTAAAGTCCCCTCAGATTACTCCTAGACCATTGTTTACTACTGGATTTTTCTTTGTTGAACCCATGTCAATTTCGTTCCTCCTTGGGGGGGAATTATATTCTGCCAAGTGCTCACCTTCTGCTTGTGACTTCCCCACGCGAAGGCGATCGCAGCGAGAATGCACGTGGCCGCCACTCCGAGGGCGAGATAGGCAGAGTAGCCGTACTTCTTGCGAGCCTCGAAGTCGAATGCGTCGAACTGCAAGAGAATGAGATAAAGTGAAGTGTTTCCTGGTTTTACAGATTCTCATCGGATAGCTCCTTGATGCATTACCAGGTCGGTTTGCTACGCGAATTTATGTGGACTCAAGCATAATTCTCAACTTAGCCGGAGGAGTGTCTAACCTCCATTCGTCTACGACCGCTCTTTTCGAAATATAATACAAGGAATGAGTGAAACTCAGTCAATCTTCATTGGAGCTAGTGAAGTGCCGATCCAAACCAGGTGCAGCTGATCAGCAGTCTATGGTTCAATGAATATGGAAGACTAACGGTGGACTTGGTGAGGACGTCGGTTCTCCACTCATCAACGGACTGCGAGACAATCTCGACCGTGGCGTAGACGCAGACTCCTGGGGAGATTGTGATGAGTTCTGTCTTTTCTCGGATAATTGCAATTTTCTGCCTAACCATTTAGTAAAGAATTGAATTAATGGAGATACACAGGCATTTTTCTGTTTATGATACTTGAGCAAAATCGTTGCTCTTTACTTTGTATCATCCGGTAAGAAATCAGTGAGCATGTTTCGAGACTACGATGGAGCACCCCATTCTCTTGAGCATTGACTGATGATGAGATCAAAGATCGCGGAGTTAAAAGATCAAAGATCAAAAATCACTCACCAGTGACGACATACATGCAGGCGCAGAGGCGCTTGTAGACGAAACGATGCTCCGAGAAGGTGTAGAGAGCGAGGGCATTCGTGCCCAGCAGAAGACAGATAGAGATGGCACCGAGGGCGGCTTGGGCACGGTGGAAGTCTGAAACAGTCGACTATCAGAGACTGCGCTTATCATCATCGTGACTGTAATTGACTGTGGAGCGCGGATTGTCTTCAAATTTGTCTTCCTTATGGTGGGGAAGGGAAGAAGTAGGGTAGGTCAAATTGGTATCTCTTTACTGATGCGCTGTTGAGATATCAAGAATTTTATGCGAGGGCATTCGTGCCCAGCAGGAGACAGATCGAAATGGCACCCAGGGCGGCTTGGGCACGGTGGAAGTCTGTAATTGTTGACTATCAATGACTGTCGATAACAGTTTCATGGCTATCATTGATAGTACGTATCGATGAAGGACTACTACTGAACTTGTCACATGACTATTTTTTATTAAGGACACGAACAGTATTTCTCACCAAGAACTCCCTCACTCTCAGCTTCACAATTGTCACGCTATGGTGGGGAAGAAGTAGGTAGGTCAAATCGGCAGTTAGATCTACCCTAATCCGCTGATGAGAGAAGTAGGAGATCAGAGAATTTTGTGTTCTGGTGAGCTCCCTCACTGTTAGCTTCACATTTGTTACTCTATGGTGTGTAATAGAAGAGTTGGATTAGGTCAGCGTGGAGTGTTCCCTAATCCGATGTTAAGATAGGTAAGAGAACAGAAAGTCTTGTGTAGTGGTTATGCCATCGTATTTTGATCTGCTGTCTCGTTATAACGTAGCGGTCTCTAGTCAGCATCAACAAGTCTGATTCTCTCCTTTACTCCCCAGAGACCGATTTCAATACCTATTTAATTTTTTTTTTCAATACCTAGCAATAATTAAAGATCCTGGGATACGTGCTCATTCAGATTATCAGTCTCCTTCATTTCTTGCTACTTCTGTGACATGCCCTACTTTATTAGCCCATTCATCGGCTAAATTTACTTGCTACTAGGACTTTTAGTTACGAAGATTCCCCTCAATCTCCCCTCAGATCCACCGACTCGAAATTCAGCCAGATGCGCTTGAAATCACATCCTTCTCTCTTGATTGATCACACTCGATTGATCGATGTCTCGATCAATCTCTCCCTCCCTCGATCGAGGATGTTTGTGGATCTCCCTCGTCCTATCACAACAAATCACATGTGGTGTGGCTGTCTTGATCTCTCCTTCTAGTGAGGATGAATCGCGAGAGTCACTCAATCTGAAGACTCAATCAAGCGAGGGCGCATTACACCGCCCTCGCTTCTCTCCCATGGTTATGAATAATTGCAGCCATCTCTCGCATGAATGTGAGAGGATGAGAGACGACTCCTCGCTTTTGTGTAATAACCGACGCGAGGACCCATCTTCTATTACTCAGGAAGATGAAGTATCAGGAAAAATCCACCTCCCGTGACTTCAATACGAGATCTCATTGAGTGGGACTCAATTATCGATGATTAACGCCCCCGAACGACCAATGAAGCAAGACAGCGCACAAACACCTACTTTCTACGTGTGAACTCAGATCTGTCCGATAGTCTAGACAACAAGTCGAAGTACAGGCTCATTAACGGGGGCATGTGTTGAGGGGAAAGATTGCTGTGTCTGTTGTTCAGGCGTGTAATCTGACAGGAGAGGCAATTTCAGTCCTAATGGCTTTCCTCAGGATTCTCAGCAACGAAAGCAACAACTTCTCACTCTAATCACCAATTCAGTTGCAGAAAACTAATCATGTTGTGAGATACGGCTCTTCTATTTCGATTAGAGTGAGAATGAGATCATTTTCGATGATTTTAGCCTATCTGGTCCCAAAATTCTCTTAGAAAATGGAGTTCTCACGTCTAAGTGATGCATCCGCGAGACGCAGGACCGACTCGGGAGGAGCGGGGAAGTGCGGAATCCAATCGGCTGGAAGTGAAGGAGGTTAGAGTCAGTCCTCGATCGAGTTTTAGAAGTTACGGCAGCTTCAAACAAGGGTATTGACTCACTGTAGGTAGCGGTCTCGTTCTGTCTCGTTCTCCACTCTCCCCACGTGCCGAGTTTGACGTTGACCTGTGATCATTTTCGTTAAAAAAATTGGGGATGTCACGATGGTGATTCCCACCTAACTTCTCGTCCACTATCTCATCTGAACAAATATCACCACAGTTTTGATTTTTCTGTCTGATCTATGATCTTTCTTCTCTCCAGCTCCGCTCTGGCTAGTATCAGTCAGTTTCATCCCACAACGAATACGATTAGTGAGTATCAGTAACAGGGAAGTGAAATCGGATAGATTGCAGGAAGGAAAGCAGGGAAGAAAGCTCGTAAAAAGAGGCGCTGTTTGCTAGCAACTGTTCCAGTGCAGTGGCTAATTACTCTCGATCGGATCAGGAGAGGAGCCTTTGATCTAGTTTGCTTGCTTCCACTCTATCGACCACGGTGATCTTTGATCTACTAGCTCCAATTCGCATGATCTTTCGTTTTCTACGTGCTAGAGCAAGCGAAATTTCGAGAGAAAACTTACTATCCCAATCATTCACTCATATTCTCTTGATTCTCAGCTCGATGAGATGATTTGTGATTTCCAGAGAGGTCTCAGCAGTCTATTTCTATGCTAACTAGATTCCCTAACAATAGAGCGTGTGGAATGAAGAGACGCTAACCTACTATCCCAAAAAGTCATTCATGCACTCTAGATTCTCATTCCGACTAGAGTGTGTCAGAGACTCTAAGGTACAATCCCTGAAATCTCTTCTCAGATTCCCTAATGAGACGGAGAACATGCGAAAAAGAGAAGCTTACCCGCTCATTGTCGATATTCACAAAGTCGATGATGCACCAGGAGCAAGTGGCCAGGGCAATGATCAGAGGAATGACGGCGAGCTGAGAGAGATCAGAGATTAGAGATCAAAGATTAGATTATAAAAGATCAAAGATCAATCAAAGGGCCAGCGTTTTCCTGCGATGCGTAACCAGGGATCAAAGATTATATAATCGTAGGCGCCACAGCCATGAATGAGTTCAAACAAGTCCTCGCTAGCCTACAAAACCAGTCGCATTTGAGAATCATCTGGTCAAAATCATAGGCAAAATAGCTTAAATTACTCACCCACGCCATGACCGTAGTCACCGCCATGAACCGTCTCTGGCATACGACCGCCTGGTAGCTCTGCATGTTGAGAATCTGAGATCCCCTCATCTCGACCGTCTTGTCAAGCAGCTGCATCTCCGCACTCTCTTTGCTTCCCCTTGTCTCTCCTCGTCTCGAGCTGTCTGCACTCTCCACTCTTTGCGTTGTCTCTCGTCTCTCTCTCTCTCTTCTCGTCGTCTCTCTTCGATGAAGTGGAGGCACTGAAAGTAATGATCTTTGAGGGTGTTAGACAGCGCCAGGGATCAAGGAGAATAGAGAGAATCGGCATTGAATCTTGACGAGTATTTTCAAGTGAAATCGTAGACGAGAACGCACGAATAACAAGGTTCACGTCCGGAAGCGAGTGTAAAGATCGAACAGTGGTCGACTCTCACCAGTTCACTCGGTGTCTCACTCTATCAATCTCACGAGAAAAAGGCGAACCAAGATACGAGAAAGATCGAAAAACAAGGAAGAGCAGGGGGAATTCGTGTTATTCAGTAGGAAAGACCCTCTCTCATTTCACTCTCGGCTCCCTCCTCCTCTTGTCTCAGGCCACTGCTTCACTACACACTCCAGTCTCACGCCTAAACAAAAGGCCTATTTTGAGTCTTGGAGGGTCTTTCTATGCAATCTCGCCAGTTAGTAGAAAGACTGTGAACGATAGATTGCACAAGAACTGGGTTTCCTCTTTCAAGATATTCTAGATTCCGAGACAAGATGAGAGAATGTGTGGAATGAAGATAGCAAGAACATTGTTTTGGCGGAAAGCGAGGGAGTCTTTGCATGTGGAACGAGCCTATTTTTCGAGAGTGTTCGGGCCCTCAACATTACAAGGCTGCTCCTAGAAGACTATAGAAGATGAGTAACTGATCTCTAACTCAAGTGTGATGATCAATTTCGAATTGCCTGGATTGTAAATGGAGTAGTGAGTTTTTTACGAATAGATGCGCAACAGTAAGGCGCAACAGTAAGGCCAAGAGTCAAACGCGATTCGATCTCGTTGATGTCACTTCTCCCGTAAGAACGAATGTGGATGTTGTGTTACATGAGTCGACACTATTGCGCTATTACTAGAATTCAGTCAAGCCTCTTCTGAATAGGGAAATGATAACGAGTGAAAAAGGGTCAAGAAAAGAAGCTAAAACACAGAATACTCAAGGGGCTTTCAATATATTTCCTGCTTCCGACATCGGAAAGTCAATTCAATCGCATCTCCCTATGAATGGAAAAGTTACGGCTGGTCAAAAACAGTAAATATGCAGCGAAAAAGCGAACGGTTATCGAAGCATCGGCTCTATAAAGTAGTGTCCCGACTGGAAAACAACCAAGCGTCCGGCAAAAAACAATCAGCACGCATATTTTTCAATTTATCCCTTGTCCTTGCCTCAGGCGTGACACATTTATGGGGGGAGACGGCGCGAAAACAAGGGTTCAGCTGCGACAAAAATTTCTACAAGGCAGAACTCCGGTAAATAAACTGCAACCCGATAGGATTGATGCATTGTTGATGGCTGATAGTTAGAGGAAGAGCCTCGTCAACTGCAAGAATAACACACAACGCCTAATCAATCTTCCTACTGGCTGAATTGTTGATTCTTGCTCGTCAGTAGATTGCAAGAACGCGGTAAACTCGCCTGCAAGTGGAGTATCTGTTGAAATTTTCGAACAGAGATCCGAGTTATTATTGGAAAAGTGTATTCGATGTCGTTTCTTGCTAGAAATACTATCAGAAATTCTGGACGAACAGTAAAGAGCATGGGAAAGCAGTTGCCTAATTAATTTAGGTCGATTCGCAGGTGACAAAGGACTAATCTAGAGTAAATGGCGGAACAGGAATCAGGACAGAAATTGTGAAGTGGAAGTTGTACCTAAAGCAAGGGAGATCAGCGAAACAGAATAGTACTACTGCCTACGAGAAGCGTGTGAGAAGGGATGTCGCGGCTCCTTTGAGTCGTATCGAGGATAGCGAACAAAAGGACAAACAGATACGAGGATTCCCCTCTCTTCCCACAGACAGAGATGGATATCCTCCCTCCCTCTCTCCCTCTCCCTTCCTAGTTCCCTCCCTCCTTCCTTCCCCCTCTCCCTCCGAGAGAGCGAGAGAGAGAGATTGGGGAGAAGCACGGATTGTGTACGGTTCTCACGTGAAGTGTGCTTTCTTGTGGCTTCAGAGAGTACAATCGAGGAAAACAACGAGTAGAAGTAGTTCTCGAGACAAATAACTCCAGAAAAAGATCTGAATGATAAAATGAGTATATGAGAAACTAATATTCTCATCCTATATAGGCAAGAAGTGACAAGCTACTCTGTTCCCTCCCCTTCCCTCTCCCCCGACTCATCTAAATAATTGATTCTGTCAAACTCGCATCAATGGCGAGAGATCTAAATGAGAGTCGACTTCTACTAGGAAGAGTAAAGGTCGTAAAAGCTACTCTGTGATGGAAAAGAACCTCGTTCTCGACGAACCGCACTCGAGATGATTAGATGACACTAACTGCGCTTCGCCTCACGTGATTTGAGGGGGAAATCGAGAGGAAGTGGCGGGGTTTCAGGCACGCTAAGACCCCGATTAGATTTCAACGGAGGGAAAAGGCAGAGCAATAATGTAGCGAAAGGGAAGGAGGAAACAAGAAGCCGTCAAGCTACTTTGCCTCATTACTTTCATCGCTTTGAGCAGAAGATGAGAGGAGAGATAAATTAGAAGAGAAGGCCTCTCCTCCATGCAAGATAAAAGGTGTCCGAGCCGAAAATCAGGCGAAATAGTCCCTTGGGCATCCGGAAAGGGGAAGATGAAGGAAGGAAGGATGGAAAAAAACGGAAAGAACGGAGAAAATCAAAGAAGGGAACTGAAAAGTGGCAATAAGCCCCTGAGATAAGACAAGACTAGGTGAAGGAGGGAATGACACGAGGGATGAGACTAGAGTGAGTCGCAATGACTCGAGAATCTCTTGCTTCGCCTACTTTCTGACTTCTCTGACGAAGGAGTCAGCGTGTGAAAAAGCGGAGAGAATTTCGGCATTAATCTCGACATTTTCTATGCATTCTTGTCGGTCAGAGAAGCCTGTGAGCCAGTTCTTACAAAGAGGAAGAGAGAGAAAGAGAGACTTGCGCAACAGTGACAGTTGCTACGAGAGGGAGGTCAGTCGTCGGGATATTGGATGTCCCATCAGAGGAAGAAGGAGAGAGAGATGGAGGGAGGAAGGAAGAAGAGGTGTAAATGCACAGATGATAATTGCTTTCTTTTCCTCTCTCTCACACACTATGGAGGGTCCGATTATGGAATGGGATGAAGCTACGGTGTTTACGGTTATCACGTGAAGTTTTCGTAGCTTGAGAGAGAGAGTACAAACGGAGAAAACAACTTGAACAGTATGTAGTCGGGATATTGGATGTCCCATCAGATAGGGAGGGGGGAAAGAGAGATTTAGGGAGGAAGAAAGGAAGAAAGGAAGGAAGGAGAAGTAGAAGTGCACATATGATAGTCCTCTCTCTCTTCCTCATCCTCTTGAGGGACCGATTGTCGATTCTCCCGCGAGACAAGGGAATAGGAAGCGATGTATGAGGGAAAGGAGCACTTTTAGATCGAGTTTTCGACGATTGGGGGAACCAATTGTCTGATTCTTTCCTGTTCCCATGTTCTCTCTCCGTCTGAAGGACCAGAGTGCACGCAGAATTGAGAGAGTCCAACGAGAACTTACAACGCGCCGGGCCAGTGACGGATGAGTGGAGAATGGGGCAAATATCGGGAGGAATGCGAGTTTTTCCGGAAGATAGATTGAGAAAACAGCGAATAAACAAGAAGAAATGACAACAGACTCTCATGATAGGTCAACAACGGAGAGATGGGGAAGCTTCCCTCACTAACGGAAGTCATGAAAGTGAGACTACGCACGAATGTCACAACTCATTCCATAGTCAGTGCGTCTTATAATTTCATTGGCGAGAGAGGCGCATGATAGGAGGAAGACTCGTGACACTAGTAGGAATGAAGAGTAGGGAAGAAGCATGCACAACAGTCCTAGACAAGAAGAGAGTGGCTGAGTCCGCTCGGACGCACAAATCCGCGGACCTCTGGACGAGTTGAGACAATGAGAGGAGGGAGAGAAGGGAGAGAGCGAGCGGAGGGGAGAGGAGAGAGAGTTTAGAGACGGGAGGAGGGAAGAGAGAGAGGACCGCGCAGTTGGACATTACAACAACTGATTGGGGAAGGGTCGAGAGGGTGGCGTAGATCAAAAACAGATTTGGCCCAGCAACCTCTCTCTCTCTAGCATAGTTTACATCTTGCGACCACAAGGCGACTCTCTGCCTCTCTCTCTCTCTCTCTCTCTCTCTCTCTCTCTCTCTCTCTCTCTCTCTCTATGCCCTGACTCTCTCCGTTTCGCACGCTCTCTCGTCGCTGTCTGAGAAGCGAGAGAGCGTGCAAAAAGGAGAGAGTCCCACTACTTCTTCCTCTCAGTTCGGGAGAGAGAGAGAGAGAGAGAGAGAGAGAGAGAGAGAGAGAGAGAGAGAGAGAGGCAGAATGAACCACATGTCACGTTTCCCTCTGAGCAATCAGTCAACTGAAGCGAGAGAAATTATGAAGCGGGGAGCTTAGGATGGAAAGAAAGAGAGAAGCGGGGAAGTAGTGTCGCATACGACAACAGGAAGTTACGAGCGGGGAAGACATTGCACACTTGGCTGCAAATCTTGCAGAAAACACCCCGAAATGCGATCCAATCCCAGGAGTGAACAGAGTTTGACTGAGATTGAACGTGGAATGGAGATAAGCGATGGAGCAATCTTACTAATCCAATCCTCGTAAAGAAGCACTTCACGTGATGGAACGAGAGTTCGGTCTTGTTCAGTTCGAGGGGAAATGTATTGGACGACCTTTGTTCCATTCTAATCGGATGTAATGGGATGCACAATGTATATCTAGATAAGTGTATAGTGGCTGGCTAGGTCCGTCTAATGAGAACTGGCGATGAGAAAAGGACTCAATTCCTACTAGCGGGAGTAATTAAATGCGCTCTAACTCCCGTTGGTCACGAGATCGCATCGAGATAGGGAAGAAGGGGTGGAAAGTAGACGATGAAATCCATAAAAATAGCCGGGTAAAGTGCGTAAACACACGTGGACAGAGGGAGAAGCTGCTTTTGAGAGACGAGTGATCACGTGAAACTGAGAGAGTGTAAAGTGACAGGTGGATTCTGTTTAACGGGAGTAGGAGAGCTCGAGTCAGAGAGAGAGGGAGAGTGTGTAGATCGAGGAGATCGAAAAAGATCGGGATCTCAGTGAGAAGAGACACATTTTAAAGATCAGCGGAATCTCGTGGTGGCAAGGCAAATATTGTAGTGAGATGTCGTCCCTTGAGAAATCGAAAGATTTCTTGATCAGAAACAGCGAACGTTTACCTAGAAGTGGAAACGTGAGCCAACAGAGGATCTGGGTCAGTCCGGGCCATGTTATTGATGGCTTCTTTGAAGAGACTTTTTATGACTCATCTACTCTTCGAGTTCAATTTGATCAACATCAATTCCCCTGACAACGCAGAATTATACTCGGTATTCACCATAAGTAATCTGTTTTTGTGAAAGCGGTTCAATTTGGCAAAACTGTATTCAAAAAATTTTTGAGTTGTAAAGTAGGTAAAAAATATCGCATTTCTCCGAAAACATCTCCCCATGCCAATTTTGCACCCCATAGTTTCGTCCCTAATTGTGCCCCGACGTTGAGCCGCCCCGACTACAATATCTGACTCTCTCAATTCCGCGTGGTCTCTCACACGGTTAGACAGAGTGAGAGAGCGTGCGGAACGAAGAGAGTCAGTCGATTGCGCGCCGCCTTCGGAATCCCCCCAATTAGCAGAGCCACCGACGCCGACAATTTAGTTGTTTGCGGTAGCCGAGAAATCAGTTTTCTTCAATGACGTAGGTCGAATGCATCGTCCGTTAACCATATACGAACGAGGTCATCTGCATATCCTCATTGGACCGAAACGTGCAGTTGTTCTCGTGAACTCGTTTCACTCTGTTTTGTTCGATACCGTACCCAGATTTGGCATCTGTCAGTCCGCGTTTCCGCCGTATCACTCGTCGAAGCGCGTGACCACTTCACCTTTCTTCAACAATCTTGCCCTCATTCCCTCGATACTTCTTCCCTTCTCCACTTCCTCCTCTTCTCGCTGTATACTCGCCCTTGTTAGAGAGATGCCTCACTTTGTAATGCCGTGTCACATAAAGGAAATGAAGCTGGGGCGTCTCTTCATCGTGAATCTTCTATCCCTTTCTCTGACCTCGATCGCTCATTCCCGGTCGCATCGTTGAGTTGATGATGTGGCTTACTTTCTATTCGCCGTCCTCCTCCAATCACGATTATTGCTCGAACATGAGCGATGAGTCTTTGCCATTCTTCTCACAACGAGTCTGTCTTATTTCGTCCCTTCGATCTCTCGTCATTTCTCAATGGCGGTCTATTAATCTCGCCCAAGCCTTCGAATTCGACGCTTTCACCCATTCAAGCTGTCATATCGAAGAGAGAGGCGGACACCCCCAAATTTAGCTGAAATCGCCACCTTGCTAGTGAGGAAATGGTACTCATTCTCCTCTCTGAGCGTTCGATCGCTTGAAAGTGTGACTTCCCGAAGCTCTTGGCGAAATCCAAGCCTGATTCATCATTTTCGGGAGTTCTGTTCGATTAGCAACTCTCGCTAGTCCTCATTAGGAGTGGGAAGGGATCATATTCTAATTGGAAATGCGATCGAATCTGCGCAAGTTGCGAAGATGTGTAATGTGCATTCCTTTTTCAGTCCTTTCCCTGTTAGGGATGGGTTACAGCTCTTCTCATCTCACAAACGCTCTCATCGATCAGAGCGGTGAACAAGCTTGTTGAGGAGAATTGTCATTCGACAAAAACACTCCCTTGGCTCAAATGCGTGGCTGTTTAGGCAGTGTTTCACTACGGTAGACTACAAATTGCAGCCTTGCGTTGCCACACTCGCGTGTTTTCATTGCCTAAATAGTACTTCTTCTCCTCACCTAGTCGTCGGAAATTGGTTGACGTCAACTCGCCACAATTTCTCGTTATTTCCAACATCATCCGCCTCTCACCTGCCCAACTCAACTCATCTTTCTCCTTTTTCGACTATTCCCCCCAGATTTCGATAATCGCTTACCATCGGTCAGCTTTTCTCGAAAGTCGATAACAGGTTTTTACTATTTTGAATGGTCTCTAACTCCACCGAGTATTGAGATAGTATCTCAAACCAGGAGACAATCCTCTTGCCTTCGCTGATCTCTACCACCTACGATATCTTTTGTCATCTCGTCTATTGTCATCATCCCGAATCTCCTGGGATTTGGTTCTGCCTTGATGATTAGTTATCACACCTTGACTTTCATCTCTTGGCAGTCAAACTTCTCTTGTTTTCACTCTTCGAATACTCGGAAGTCCTGTCTTTCCGAGAAGAGACTCACCTGACCTTTTCCCCATCGTACGATCTCGAGTGCTTTTCAGCACTAATCAGTGAAGAGTTGCGGTTGAGTGGCTGTCTTTCAGTCTGATTCTCTTCATTTCGCACACTTTCCCATCCATTCCCCGGAAAGGGCACTCAGAAACTGGGGAAGCCGAATCCCGAGCTCGTTAATCAATTAGCTGATCAACACGAGTGGCCTGGCGCCTGAACGGTATTAGTCAGCTTTTTGTTAGAAAAGGCGTTTAGAAGATCAAAGATTGCGGAATCATCATCATAGTTCTGACTATTTCTGCTTTGTCTCGAGCCGAGAAACTCGATGATTGCTCCCTACGCTTTCCCTTAGCTCTATTTCAGAATCATGATTGCCCTCCCAGTCTAATTTCTTGTTCAACAACCGCCACCATTTTGCGCACACTCCTAATTGTTCCTTGAGTGTAGGAAGCGTGGGGAGCGGCGAGGCTCCGCCCCTTTTTCGAAAGCCCGGGCTAACAATCGAGTGGTTTCTCAGGGGAGGATTCCGGTAGCTCCGCCCCCTCCATTCTCCCGCCACCGTCTTACCTTCGCGCTGTGTGCCTGCTTCCTTTTCTGCTTCTGGCGTTACTGTAGCCTCTCACATTGAATAGAATTGTCCATAGACACCAATATGACCTGATTTTGAAGTCTATCTTCTTGATTCGGTCTATCGTGACGATAGTCTTTTCCTTTTTCCTCTCAAACTAAAGCGCATACTCCAGCTTGATATTCTATCATTGACAACTTACAGCCTTCTGGATGGGGGAAGAGGGGAGAAGATGGTGTAGATCAAGAGGGCGAAGTCAGAGAGTCATCTCCACATCTCTTCCCTAATCGTTTGATGAGACTTTCGCAATGGAAATTAGCAAAAAGCTAGTGAACAGAGCAGAACAAGGAGACGTAGTTCGATCTCTTGCTGTACTACACAATGCAGAGGGCGTTCCCTATTATGCTGATGCGACCCATCTCTTTGCTAAACCTAATTTGCACTCCCTACCATTTCGATTCCTTTCTCATATCCAAACATCATTTATATTACCGTAATCATAATTCCTATTCATCAATAAATCGATACTCCTCAGACTTACCGTCGCCCGGTTTGGCTTCCTTCGAACTTCGACTCAACAATGTCCAAATTCTGCTCGAGTCTGTCAGTTTTACTTCTTTTCTCAAAAGATTTTCGATTTTTTCTTCATTTTGTCGACATTTTTGGGGGTTTGACAATCCCTACTCGGATTTCTTTCCCTAGTACAAATCTCATTAGTGCGGGATCACACCACTCGGCGACTTCCTTTGAAAACACGGCTCTCAATATCCGGAAAAGAGTAGATAACTGCCCGTCTCTCTTCATTCCACAGCCTCTCTCGCCCAGTCTGACGGACGAGAGAGTGTGCGGAATGGAGAGAGTCGATGAGTCGTGGGCGGGAAGAAAGTCAATGGGCCGGAAATTAGTTTGGAGATATCCGCAAGCTCCGCCCACTTCCGGAAAAGGTACGATAAAGGGGGAGAGAGATGGATGCGCTGGGCAGTTATCACTCTCACATTCCGGCAGAGCTGGCCTCCCGTACAATGCGGAGTAGCCACTTTTTAATTTTTTTTGACATTTGGGTTCCTTAAAACCTTTGTAGAGTAGAAAACGACACAAGAGTAATATTTCGGTCTCCGGCTAAATTCATGAGCTATTTCACCCTGCGATTAGGCAGCACAATGGCAGTTCCCTAGGTTCCGGATTCGACTGACTTCCGTCCATTGTTATCTTTGTTCATGACAGTGATCTCTCAAGGTGCAACATGTTCTCGTGCACTTCAAACTCCGAGTCGAATCAGACTGCCGCTCAGCGTGCGGACGAGGAGAAGAAGAGAATGATCACGGATGAGGTTCGAATATGTTTTAAGGGAGGCCTGGTACTGTGAAAAGACAGTATTTGATCCATACTTTGCATTAGTCCATGAAGTAGGCATTGCCTGAAGTTATGTGGAGGATGAAAAGAAGAAGAGAATGATCACGGACGAGGTTCGGTAGTCAATCATTATCCCCTAATTTAGAAATACGATACGTTCGATAAACTGACATGCATTTTCTACATGCATTTTGATACGGCGAATGGCCAAACATTTTCATTACGGCAATTAGCCAACCTTTTTTCATTTTTCATGAGCACTTCAAAACAAGGCGATCATGGAATGCTATAACTGCCTTCCTTTTCGGATTAGAAATCGTTTCCAGCCGCAAATACATAGCTTGCATTAGTTATTTTATCGTAATCGATCGATTATTGACGATAATTAGGTGGGAAGTGCGGTGCTCCAGCATTCGCTGTCACACTTGAGATTGGTCTGCCAGTCGACCTTCTTGATGCAGCAAATCCAGAGCTGAGCGTTGGGAATTCCATCGGAGGGAATGCATCCAGTGTAGCTGGGCTTGGCCATGCAGTTAGCGATGCACTTGCGGAAGCAGGTTCTGTTGAACTTCATGAAGCTGAAAGGGAAAACAATCGATAAAGGATCGTAGGTAGATCAGACTGACTTCTCGTTACAGTAGCAGTAGGTGGAGAGTGCCCAGACGGTTCCTTGACAGAAGTCCTCGCAAGGAGTAAGGGAGTAGGCAATGCAGGCAAAGCCAAGAAGAGCTACCAGAGTGAGTTTGTTCTGAAGGGATTGTCAATTGATTGGAATAGGAAACGATGACTTACCATGGTGATTCGAGAATCGGATGGTTGAAGGGAAATCTCCAATCATTTTATACCAACCATGTTCGGTGTTGCCTACGCATGCAAACATTTCTCGCTGAGATCTCAACAATAGATTGAAACTTCCTGCAGTATCCAACTGTGAAATTTGATGAATATTCGAGGAGAAACGG
>LS503355.1:242307-260942 GCA_900490845.1 Pristionchus japonicus
CCGTTTCTCCTCGAATATTCATCAAATTTCACAGTTGGATACTGCAGGAAGTTTCAATCTATTGTTGAGATCTCAGCGAGAAATGTTTGCATGCGTAGGCAACACCGAACATGGTTGGTATAAAATGATTGGAGATTTCCCTTCAACCATCCGATTCTCGAATCACCATGGTAAGTCATCGTTTCCTATTCCAATCAATCGACAATCCCTTCAGAACAAACTCACTCTGGTAGCTCTTCTTGGCTTTGCCTGCATTGCCTACTCCCTTACTCCTTGCGAGGACTTCTGTCAAGGAACCGTCTGGGCACTCTCCACCTACTGCTACTGTAACGAGAAGTCAGTCTGATCTACCTACGATCCGTTATCGATTGTTTTCCCTTTCAGCTTCATGAAGTTCAACAGAACCTGCTTCCGCAAGTGCATCGCTAACTGCATGGCCAAGCCCAGCTACACTGGATGCATTCCCTCCGATGGAATCCCCAATGCTCAGCTCTGGATTTGCTGCATCAAGAAGGTCGACTGGCAGACCAACCTCAAGTGTGACAGCGAATGCTGGAGCACCGCTCTTCCCACCTAATTATCGCTCATTATACTTTGATTTTGATAAAGCAATCACTCAACCAGTTTTGTTCTGGATCTATTTCCAACGATTCAGTCCGATTTTATGGTAACAACTTCCCAACCCTATTAGATGCATATTGAAATCTGAATTCGAAGCTAAACCGAGGTCGTAACCCTGATTAAAAATCAAAAAAATACATTTAATTTCAAATTAGATGCAGTGAAATCAAAAGTCTTTGATCGCTCAACAATGTGCACTTCATTCAAAGCGTTTTGACAAGACAGAAAAGGGGCAAGGTAGTGGAAAAACAAGAAATTAATAACTTTATTCTTGCAGGAGAGAGCAATATGATTCAGAACGTAGTTTTATTAGCAGGAGAAGAAGCGTCTCCGAAAGGTAGCAAAAACAAATTCAATATTGAATCGCATTTCTTGATATCTCTGTTCGGATCACAATGGAGGTTTCTCGCGCGTTTCACTTTTAAAATTCACTTCGAATCACCAATTAGCAGCGGTGATTCTTCGAACTCTCAAAAATGTGTTTCCATGTCAACTTAGCAGGAAATCTGCGATCTTGTCCTTCGCCTAGTTTAGAAAATATATAAACATATGGATAATCAGCAGGAGAAGAAGCGTCTTCGCGAGGAGCGTCAGGCGGAGATTCGTGCGGAGGCAGAGAGACAGCTTCGTGTGAGTTATTAGCTCTTCTAATCCGTTCGAAAATGAGGCGAACGGCTATTTTTTTGTTCATTCGTAGCTCAAAACAGCATCAAGTTGAGCCAAAAAAGACTAGTAAAATATAATTTTACTGAAAAAGACTAACATTTGAATAAATTAACTATTTAAACGAATCCCAGGAGGAGGCGGAGGAATCGGCGCGTCGCGAGGCGGGTCTTCCCATTGTGGATCGCCCGGAGATCGACCCGGTCGCACCCTTCAATCGTCTCGTCAAGGTTAGAATAAGACCGGTTTCTAGCCGACCCTACACCATTCTGGAAGGCCGGAGAAGAATAAGATGTTGCTACGCGTTTCTGATGTTGGTTCTGGCGTGTTCTTGCTCTTTTCCATCTCTGCTCAACCATCAGAGAGCAAAAGCCAACAGCAGAAATGAAAGAATTTCATCGTTTGAGGCATGCACGACGCGCCATTGATTTTTTATTTTACTATGAATTTGAATTTCATCGGAGTTCCGTTGTATTCCATCGTTTGTTGTTCACAAATTCACTCGCAGATGTTGAAATCCGTTGTTTAGGAGAAGGAATTCGAGCGTGGAGCAAGACACAGCACTTAATTGTGAGTTTTCATTCTTTTTTTATAGAATTGGCAGTTGCTGGGTTTGATTCTGGCTCGTGTTAACCGCCTGAGCCAATAAAAAATGATCTCTAACCAATTTCATCATTGCATTTTGCCTCGGATTGGATGTTTTTTTGGAATACCTACTGTTCTCAACAGTCCGAGAACGAATTTCTTCTAAATTTAACAACTAAATCTCCACAATGCTTCACAGGTCTCAAAGGGAAAGAACAAGATCGTTGTAAGTTATTTAGATTGTGCACAGAGGGATTATCCCTTCTTTATTGCCTTCATCGTATTACATCGTTGTTATCTGAAGTGCTTCTATGGGCATATTCCTACCCACTTTTCGAGAGCTCCGCATTTCGTCATCGACGAAACCGCCCTAGGAGAGTAGATTCGACCTATTTCGATGGATATTTTACTCGGTTCAGTCAACTTTGCACAAGTCACCGTCCAGTTTCTATCAAAGGAGTTGCGGGCACTCATTTCAAGATTTGAAGAATAATACCGTTGAATTGTGTTATTTTACGATAAAAACATTCCATGTTCTTCGATTTTTGTAAAATACGTTTCAAATTTTTTTCGAAAATTAATAAATACTATTTCAGCGTCCGGCGCAGCGAGAGATCGTCCTTCCCGGCCATCATGAGGGAGACGTCCAGCTATGAGGAGAGTTCCCATCCAGTTACTCCCTTCTCCTCTCCCAATTCCCTTTGAAACTTCAGACTGTACTTTTACAATACCAAATACTCAACTGTTCCTACACAACACCGTTCACAGAGCATACCCATCTTACAATTCCCTCTCAATCTATTCCCTCTCATTCCCACACCGAAACCATACGCATTCAATTCCACACCCAGACACATTTATCCCCAGAGCGTCCCTACTCCTGAGTCCTTCCTGATGTTCAGCTATGAGGACGATTCCCATCCAATCACTCCCTTCTCCTTTCTCAACTCCAGGCGGTACTCCTTAACCATTCCCTGATGTCCCTACTCTATGAACATTCCCCAACCTCTCCATTCCCCCACCAAAACCATACGCATACTATTCCAGACCCAGACGCAATTGTCCCAGAGCTCCTTTTCCTTCCCGATTTTCAGCGGAGGGTCTCACCCAATCCTTCTCGACTATTCCCAAACGTATTCATTCCAGCAAATTTACATCCATTCACCATTCACAGACAATACTCAAATACTCCTCTCCCAACTACACCCTTGTACCACCCTTGCAACACCCTTGTTATGCAGTCCCTATTCGCACACAGCGTACTTCCTTCGCAATAATTCAGAAAACTTAATCTATACTATAATGAGCTAATGTAGATAAGATCTATCTTGCTATGCAGCATGAGACCCTATCCATCCCATAATCTCACATTTGTCCCGTGACCAACCCATCAATCAAACAGTCAACCTGCATGGCTAGTCCCTAATCTAGATGTTCCGATCCGATAACGCATCCTACGTTGCACTTCTATTCTCCATAATTTCGTCTCATCCAATCTACCCGATATCTTGTCATTCTTTCCTCTCCTTATTCTTCTGTCGATTCCTTGTGCACTGAGATCTGATAAGACCTTCAATAGACCTTCAGCCCCAGCATTCCCATCTAATTATCTTTCTTTTCTTCTGAACCTCTTCCTTTCCGTTAAAAGGATATGCATAAGAGGCCACCCCAAGCAATTCATCCCCTGCTTCATATATTTCCATTATACTTTGGCCGCATTTTATTTGAACAGCATTAATAGTTCAGTAATCATTGAATCATTGTTCCCACCCCGTCTAAACAGTACCCAAAAATAGTCAATCAGCCGTAATCTCGCATTCATATTGTCTACTCGTGAGAAAAATCGCAAACCTTCTGATTGATCCATCCTAGATTGCAATTCGTGTCTCAGACAATCCAATATTTGCCGTTAATTCGTTTCATTAATCTCGCATCCAAAATAATCAATCTCCATTCGCAGTTTCCGGCATTCCTATTGCAATACCACCTTCTCCATAGTTGCAAAACTTCTACGTAAACAAAACCCGAATCTCCATCTCTCAACATTGCGCATTCCCATTCTTTCTGCTTTTCTTGATTAATCTAGATGGCTATTACCCATTCTTGGCAATGCATTCTATAACCCATTCCCGAAGATTTCGTTCCTTTTCATGATAGTGATTGGTTCCTACGTTCGAATTCATCCTTCCATTCCGATTTCACCAAACTTCTTACTCCACTTGTTATTCCCGCAGTCATTATCTTCCCATTTTGTGACCAAAACGAGCCCCATTCCCCGGTAGAACAAAACAGTAATCTAGTACTTGTCAACAATATTTGTATCTCACAGCCCCTTGATCTCCTTCTCGTGATTAGCTTCTCCCACTCCAATTCTCGCAGAACTTCTCAGTCTCAACCAATATCTAACACCAACTTCTCCTGAATTCTTCTATGCAACAACCCCATCTTCGTTTCCCTCTTTTCCGCAATCCCGATTTCTGAACAACCCATCCTGATCTCATGATAATTCACACCAATCCTACAATATTTGACCAAATTCGACCCAGAAATGACTGCACATGGACCTTTTGACCCACTTTCCTTCTTTCCATTACTAAGTTCCATCCATTACTCCATCTTGTGAACGACGTAACTTGAGTAGGATGAAAGGATCGGTTTTGTGCATCATTATGTCGGCGAATGTCCCACGAATAAAAAAATCCCCGGAATCTTATCTCTTCCGTTCAGATATTTCAGAATTTATCTCCTTCCTTGGCCAGAAATCAGCAGATTTCTACACACAACACGCTAGAAAAATTATTAGTAGGGAGTAATAAATAAGGAGCAGAGGTCGGCCCGTTTCAGCAGTTGGGAAAGGGGAGGGGTTGAGCAGGTGGAACAGTTCTCTTTGATTTGGAGGACAGATCGAAAGGCATAAGTACATCATAACACAGTCCTGGATTGAGATTCATGAGGCGGGAAGGGGGGTTGGGGTCGGGGCTTAGAAGAGGAAAGCACAGGCTAGAGCCAGGAGGGGGACGACTCCGAATGCTGATGATGCAGCCTTCCTTGATCGGTAGTTCTTGGGCTTTGTCGTGGTCGAGGGAGCAGAGGTTGAGGTCGACTCGGAGGGGAAGAGACCGATGACCAGACCGCCCTGGAAATACCAGTTATCCAATGGCTCTTTTTAGTCATTTGAATCTCTCGCAGAGAGGTCGCGGCGACTAGTTATCAAAACTCGCCATACAATGACTCTCAATAGTCTCGGGAATCTCTTGCGGAGAGGTCGCGACGACTACTTGTCAAAAACGGTACAAAAATGGTACCTTTCCATCGCCGAAGCCCTTATCCGCGGGGTTTCCGGGCACGCAGTTGATGGTGTTTCCAATGTTCAGTGTGAACAGGCCCGGTGCACAGACGCACACTTTCCCGTCACAGACCGACTCGAGCAGACACTCTTGGCCGTTCGAACAGTCGCCTCCTGCAAGATTGTACCATGACAACGCAATTTAATGGGTGTCAGTGGTAGAATCTCACCCGGGTAAGCGACACGATCCTCCGAGAGAATGGCCGAAGAGCCTCCGCCGATTCCCGAACCGCCATCCGCACGAGGTGCGGGGATCTCCTCGCTGGAATGAGGGTACGGTAAGGGTACGGTATCAACTAATCAAGGGATGTGTGCTTGAGGGTCTACTGTACATCGGGTACTGTAGTATTCATTGGGTAAGGTAAGCGTACTGTACATCGGGAACTGTAGTATCGATTGTGATGGGTTCAGTATGGGATATGGAATCGTTTAGTGAACGGGTGGGTACAGAAGGGGTTACTGAATCGATTGGATACGGTAGGATACGGTACCTGGTGAATCTGACTCCCTCTCCGTCCCATCCGACGATCACTTGGTCGACCTCATTCGTGTTCTGGAGCCAGTTGATGAGCGGCTCGTAGTACTCGAGGAGGGGCGCGACGTCGAGTTCACCTGAGATGGATTCGGTGTCAACTGTATTTAGTCATACGATAGTATCGATTGGGTATGGTATTATCGATTTCTTCATGTTGATGAACTATATAGTATATACGGTAGGTACTATATACGGTAGTATCCATTGGGTGTACTAAGCCCATTTCTTCTCAATGACGTAATGTCTGGATACTGAATCTAGTGGTACAGTAGTATCGAATGATTACGGTAATACGTTACGGTATCGTACCCTTGCCAGTGACGATCTTGAGTGCCTCGAGCCAGTTGATCGACGACCCCTTCTCCATGGCTTCTCGCAGCTTGCCGGTCGTGTCCTCGGACAGAATGCAGCCCTCGCTCTGCAAAGTGGTCATGATTATCGATTTTGTCAAGGAGCAAGGTTACAGTAAGTTACAGTAATCGATTGTTGGGTTACGGTATACTCACCAGGATGGATCCCTCGGGGCAGAGTGCCTTGAGGATCTGGAACTGCATCACGTAGGTGATCATCTGTCGCGTGGCGGGCGAGTGCTCCTGAATAAGGAAGGGTTGGGTACGGTAGGGTTACGGTATGCTGGGAGCGGTTGGGACTACGGTAGAGTAATTACCGTACCTGAACGATGGCGGTATTGATCAGAGCGTCCAGAGTAGAGGCGTTGACGGTGGGAGATACATGACGGATTCCCTCGTAGCGCTCACTGTAATCGATTATTGATTAGACGGGGAGTACGGTAGATGTGGACTACTGTACTACTGTATCATTTGACAAGTCTACAGTATGAACTAGATTGATGAGTGGATACGGTAGTTCAGAATATCTATTTTGAAGGGTTACGGTACTTACCGTAGTTGCCACCATCGCTCGTTCAGCTTGCTGGGAGCAGTCTTGCCATTGAAGTACTCAATCCTCCACTCATCGGCAGCCAAATCGAATGGAAGCTTGGCGAAGTGGGTAAGGGCCTCCTGCGAGAGTGAACACTACTATGGGAAGAAGAGAGGAAGGGAAGATCCATCTCTCTCATTCTTACTCAAGGTCGCCTACTTGCGGCCACTTAGAACGAAAGAGTGAATGCAATGCATGGACGAGCGCGGTTCCCTATTCCCGCCCCGCCCCCTCCGCTCTCCCCGCCCTCTGTCTGGCCACTCTCGAATCTGCCTTGACTCTCGTTGTCTCTGCCCAACCCGGATCTCTCTGGTCTCTCTCAATATCCCACACTCTCTGGCCCACTCTCCCCCGGTCTCTCGGTTATCTGACGATCGGGTATCGAATAGTCGATCAAGCGCGTCGAACCGACTGAGATGGGTATCTCGGGGAGATCCACTGGCCCGATCGCATCAGAAAAAGGGACTCGAGAAGGTTCGAACGTGACCTCAGCCCACTCCCTCTCTCCCTCTTTCTTACCTGTCAAGTACCTTCCCATTGAATGGAAGGGGCGCCAAATACATTGTTACTTTCCCCTCTTCGATTCCTTTCAATTCCCCTTTCCCTTCTTCTCCACTGACCTTGTAGAGTCGATTGATTACTTGCGACTCCTTGGGAACGAGCGAATCGGGAGCGATGAGGCTCTGAGAGAGGGCGAAAATAAGGAAAGAGAAGAGGAGAAGAACGAATTTACGATGTTGACGGGAGTGGATTGGGGGAGACGAAAGTGAAACAGAGAACAACTATGCGATGCACCATATATTTCGAAGAGAACGATTGAGAGGTGGTTTTTGGAGCAATTGCAAGAAACTATACGATTGGGGGAACTAGATGTTGAAGTGCGTTCGGAATGGTATGAGGAACTACTTCCTCACTGGAGATGGAATTTGAGGAAGATTCACACCTGACTGAAGAGATAATCGGTGTTGGAGGCGAGAATGGAGAAAACATTGGCGATGGCCTCGTTGAAAGAGGGGTTGGCTGCTTCACTGAAATAGTTTCGATAAGGTACTCGGCAATCCTCGTCGTCTTGATGCTATACTGATGCAATCTTCTCCTCTCGTCTCACTTCTGGCTTAACTAAGAAGATTGCATCAGATTAATTGTCTTTTCTTTATCCTCCCACTTCTCATTTGATACCGTGCGGAAGTGATGAAACTTCCTCAATCCAATTTCCATTTCAGGATTTCGTTTCCGCCATAAATCGGAACCAGTCGCGCTCTCGTGTCCAAAGACCAATGACACACCCTTGCGCGCGCTCCCTTTCCATTGATAGCCGGAGATATCTCTCCCTGTACTTTCTTTCCCATCTCAACCCTCTAATTCGGCGAAAAGGTCGTTCAAGGAGGGGGATTGAATGGTCGGAAAGGAGGGGGGAGAAGGGGGAGAAAGCGGAAGGAGATCTCAGGGGCGCCGAGTGTCCGACTCTCTCATTTTCACACGATCTCTCGCACTGCCTGATCGAAAGATCACTGAGAGAGAAGAGACAAGACCATTAGAAGTGCAGAGAAAGGCTAATGAACGATCCTTTGTGAACGGACAGGGGAATGCGCGGGGAAAATGCGACCAGAGCAATGGGGAAACTGATGGATGGGAGTGGGGGAGATGGGAAGGGCACATGCGTGGGATCGAGTAGGGAAAAGGATGACGGAACTGGGGCACTTGAGGCGTTCCCCGGTATGTTTCGAAAAGAAAGTGACAGAAAGACTTTCGAAAACCCCTCACCGGAAGGAGAAGGGCTGCTTTCTGTACAGGTACTGGTAGAAAGTCTGAGCGAGCAGAGAGTGAGCCTGCTTGAAGTCAGTGTCTCCCAGCTGAGCGCACATCTTCACTCTGAAACACGGTGAGGTTACGGTAGTTATGGATACGGTAGCTTCAATCGATGCTCTTTACATTCCGAGTGGGATACAGTAGTGAACTGAGGGATACCGTATCTCAATCGGATCACTTTGCGATCCGATCGGGTTACGGTAGCCGATTGTGGCGTTACGGTAGCTCAAAATCGATCGATTTCCTCACCGGAACTCCTCTCCGTCTCTCATGTCAATGGCGGCGGGTGGATTGCAGATCATGTCCTTGCTCCAGACTCGAGCGAAGACGGAATTGGTCCAGAAGGACTTGGGCAGTTTGGGGAATCCGACCGCCTTGAAGTAGCGGTACGCCTGGAATCACGTCAGATTCAGCATAATCCAGTGGTTCTCCATCAGTTCTTGCTCGTAAATTTATCACAATCCATCATTTCTTTATTTGGTCTTTCATTCAATCCTTTTAATAGCTTCGAATGCTTTGTGTGAGTTCGGTTTTCGATTGCGAATCACTTTTTGGCGGAGTGACTCTGGCTTCGTTCTGACAGTAATCGTACGGGCACATTTTCGCTTGATGCATGGCTCTTTCTTTCACTTCTGTCACTTAGTGCAGCCCGCCAAAATGCTCTGTCATCTCTCTAATTTGTACACTCTATCTTCGATCAGAAAGAGGAGATAGTGCATGAAATGGAGAGATCATCGTTGCCAACTCACTCGAACTACTAGACTATACTAGGAAAAGGGAGGGAAAGGGAAGGTGAGGTGACCTTGCCTCGCTAATTGAAAGAGAGTGAAGTAAATTGAATTGGTGAAGGGATTTTCGGTAATCTTGTTAGCGGACGACCGAAAAACGAGAGTTCGATTAGAAACTGAAGTGAATTTCTTAGTTTAGGAAAGTACTCATCCCCTCAATGTCACTTCAAACGATAGAAGGAAGAAGATCGTTGTGGGGTTCCACAGTCGGCAGGTGAAAAACAAATAGCAACTGCCATAAATCCATCACCAAAGAAGAACGATTTAAACGTCAGTATTCGTTCAGACCGGTACTTTCACTTCTTTCCGTTCGCATGCCAACTCTCCATCTATCTGGATATCTCATCTCAGCATGCGATCTTCCCCGAATGAGCGAGGACTAAGAACGAGCGGAGCTGTCAGAATTACGAATGAGTCTCTCCATTCTGCTCGCTCTCACAGATGAAGGAGCGATTTCGGGAAAATGGCAAAGCTCCTACGCGTGCTGAGCCTCTTTCCCAGTGGAATAATGAAATACTAAGAAAGGTGCTGAACACTCAGGTTATTGAACAGCTCGGAAAGAAGCGAAACCCAGATCTATTTACATTGACGAATATTTAGTTTCAACATTAGTACATTCGACTAGAGCTGACTCCGTTATGAGAGGATACGCGGGAAAAATCGAAAAATTACTTTGACGAACATCTCGTTCTGTGTTCTTTCTTCCATGTTTAGTCGATCTTTTGACAAGGATTGACATTAAAAGAAAATGGAATATAGCCAATGATTTACCTTGACGAACATCTCTTTCTGGGTAATATTCTGGCCGTGGAAAGCGGCGAGGATCTCCTCAGGGACGGAATCCTCGTCGTCATAGGGCCTAGTGTCGAGGTAGTGTGCCGACCAGTCGCCGCCCTCGAGAGTTCCTGAGAAATACCACCTTCAGATTGCATCTTAGATGGTGCTAGCTAGCATTAAGAAAAGATTCTGCGAAAATGCATGATATTCTTTAAAGAAGTAGGATACGAACCGAACAGATGAGCGGGGATGGCCTGGTCCTTGGTGAGTCCCTCGGGGTTCTTGTAGAGGCCGGCGATCTGACGACGCATGTATGCGTGGAGCTGAAATTGTGCCATTTAGGTTGGAGTATTTGGAAACGGGCGGTCGCAGAAAATCAGTATTTCGCGATTGAATGCCTGTTTGCACACTGCAATGATCTTTGTTCAGGATGGTACAGTTCAGATCATAGAATTAGTACCAAACAACGGTAAGTAAAGCCTTACCTGCTTGTAGAAGGGCGCGACCTGCTTGTACACCTCATTCAGCTTCTTCATCACATCGAACTGAGGAGGAGTGTCCTTCGTGGAAAGATCGAAGGAGGAGAGCCACATCGAGGAACCCGACCCGAATCCGTTCATTTTTGCTCCTGGAAGCGATTGAGTAACTAAATGCTCAGAACTTCTTCGAAAACCGCAAAAAACTCTTCTATAAAAAATAGAGAACTCTTCTATAAAAAAATGGAAGAGTTCGTAGTGAATGATGATTCCGTAGAGGTGGCCAAGTCAAATAATAATAATAGACAAACGTAATCACCCTTGTTAGTCAACTCGATGATCTTCTGGTAGTTGCCCTTCAGATTGGCGACATTCTGGTTGAAGGTAGTGTAGAGATGAGCGAGTCTGTTAGCGTCCTTGTCCATGTGAGCGATCGACTCGAGATCGATCTTCCTGTAAGAAATGCTATGGTGAAAATTATTTTTTTAATATAAACCCGTCAAAAATCGCTCACATCTCAATCATTCAGGCATGTTTCAGTGCAATATTCTCTCTTAAACATCACATTCTAGTCTCTCCATAGCAGCTTTTCTATCTTTTTCTACCATTAAAATTGTTTTTCGCTCTAATTTTCACTGAATAGAAGTAATACTGAATGAAATAGAAGCATTGCGTACTTGAGAGCGCAGGGAGGAGGCAGGTCCAGGTCGCAAACTGTGACGTCGGCTGCCTTCTTGTTCATCTGAACGAGCCAATTATTGACTTTCTCACTTGTCTTCTCTTAGTCTTATTACTAAATCTTTTATGGACTTCATAGAAAAACGTTCAGAAATCTATGCATTTCCTCACATTCGAATTCGCAGCAGAGAAAGCCTCGGCATCAGCCACATTCAGAGTGCTCATTCCCTCGAATGTCACGTATCCGAACTGCTTCTTGAGTGCTTCGTCAGTGAATGCCGTCGTGTCGAACTGCTTGGCCTGCTGGGCAGTGGCACGCACGAAACGGGCCATCACCTGAGATATGGAAGCGATGAATCGACTATATGCCAAATTCAAGCAGAATGATGCTGATGAGCATGAAAACACTGTCCAATATCTACGTGTACTTTATTCTTGTCCCATTGTCGTATTCATTCACATTTCTATCGTTCATTGCACTATTTTAGAAGATTCATTATTTTTAGTAGGGTGTACTTGATGTTTTTGATGCGATTTGGAAAGAAATGTGCCGAAGAAATAGTCTGAATTCATCAAAACCCACCTCTTCGGCCTCAACAAGTGCGCTGTTGAGGGTGGGAGAA
Source organism: Pristionchus japonicus (assembly GCA_900490845.1). Taxonomy (NCBI): domain Eukaryota; kingdom Metazoa; phylum Nematoda; class Chromadorea; order Rhabditida; family Neodiplogasteridae; genus Pristionchus; species Pristionchus japonicus. Next base: position 254,151 of record LS503355.1, read on the forward strand.
GCGTCTGTGAAGTACATCCAGCCGGACTTGGTCACCTGTTATTCATTTTTTATAGAGATTATTGCCGATTTCTCAAGTACGTTGCAGTGAACAATCAAAACGTGTGTTAATCAGGCCGATCTAGATTCCGATGGCTATTTGCGATTTTGAAGAGCATTCATTTCGGTAGTTCTCATGATTAACATTCAACGAACCAGATGGAGCATCTTTCTGGCCTCCTCGGCGTATCCCTTCATCCATTCTCGCGCCTCTGACTCGTCCTTGAGAGAGCCGGGAGCCTGCAGAGCCGGGTTTTAGGTTCAGAACCGGATTTTAGTAAATATTAACGGAGCTAAATAGTTCTGCACAAGAACCTCTTGAATCAGCTCAAATCATTCCTTTTGATGTTGGTTCTCCCCTGTATTCGCGGTTCTTTTCCTCCTTGTGGGAATTCCCCTATCCGATATCCGATCTCGTCCCTAGCTGTCAGGAGAGCAAGGACATTCCTAATCACCGATAGAACTAATCACTCTCGATCTCTCCCCTCAAAGTGGGTTATCCAGCCCCCCTATCGATATACGGGAAGAGGAGAGAACACTCCTCCGTCACTTTCACTTCCCGTTGATATATCAGGTCGCGAGTGATAGTGGAGGAATTTGAGTGTTCCCTCTCCCTTTCTCCTTCCCGAGGTTGCAATTGGTGCTAGAGATGGAATGGGGAATAGACAGGTCAAGAGGCTTGAAGCATCTCATTCAAAGTGCGTGCGCACTACAACAGACTACTTGAACGTTTCCTGATAGGGAGGAATGACATTAACGGGTCAATTATAGTACAAAGCTATCAAAGCATGATGAAATTAAAGAAATGAAACAAGGAAAATCAAATCTGACCTCAAGATTCTCCGTAGACCAGTACGGCGAGGAGTTGATCATCGCTTGGGCTTGGGGATTGGCGAAAGTCTGAATTTCAGGACTACTTCATTCTCTTCTTCCTAATTGTGGTATTTGGTGGCACAATCCCCTTAGAATCTCAGTTACGAACTTTAGGCTGAAAGTTTAGGTGATTCAGTCAAAAATATTCTGCTGCTCTCTCATAGGACTATCGCTACCTCGGTGGATCACTACCTTGGGAGCCTTGGTCGAGTTTCCTCCGGCCGTCGTGCTTCCTCCATCGCCTCCCTGATTCAGGAACTTGTCCACGAGCTCAGCGATGATGGCGTTGTCGATGGTGTCGGGAGCCTTCTGCAAAATCGGTTCCTTAGGACCGCTTGTGACCTCTTAGTCGCCTCTCACGAATATCACTGCGAACTCTTGATCAGATTCAGATCTAAAACCTCTAATTTGGAAAAATTACTAAAATATCCTCAGCTGTTCTCTCACAATGTAGTTGTGAATTCATTCGATCACTAATCCCTTACTCGCTATAGCCGAGAAATTGCAACAAGTTTCGCGCGTTCTAGTTTTACGACCCCCGTTCAGCCCATGGCTTGTAAACGCTGCATTGCACATTCATCCAATCTGCCCCGGGGAGGCAAGGGCTCGCAAAACTTGAGACCGGATCAGAGACTCTCCATCCCTTTCCTTTCTCTCCCTCCCTTTGATCCGTCTCTCTCGCAATAGCCAGTAAAAAGAAGGGGGATAGAGTAAGTGGTCGAATGCGTTCGTTTCTCTCGCCTTTCTGTCCAGATTACCCACACAAATCAATCGCCTTTTCTTTAGATTTCATTGAATTCAGCTGATGCGAAAGAGATCATTGGAATAATAACGGGGGAGCAATGAGGTCGAGGAGCGTATCATTGAACAAGACCCGAGATCAAAAGGATTAGATGATACAGACAAGAGGATAACACAGGCGAAAAAGAGCGATCCTATATACAGTCTGAGGTTTCAAAGTACTTACGACTTCTTCTGTGCCAATATCGTAATCCTCAGCCTCGATGTTATCGAACTTGATGGCAGGTTCGGGGAGGGGGACGGGAGGCTCCTGAGAACAGAAATGTGTTATATTTCGAAATTTCAACAACCTGTGCCTTTGATGTCAACAATCTTTAGACCCACTCAGCCTCATAACTCATTGATACTCTGCCCACTCACTCAATGCCAGTTCCCAGAGGCAATCCACTCGAACTCGCCGGCTATTTCCTGCCTCTTCTCTCTCAATAACCTGCCTAATTCATCCCTGACTCATCGTGCTTGTCTCTTAGTGAAGAAAAAGAAGATGAAGCCCCGTGGATCCCGTTCCCTTACGTAATCAAATCAGTTTGAGACCGGCAGAAGATAAAAAGGGCGGAAGACTTATGACACGCACAGCAAGTTCTTTCAAGTCTAGCTCTGTAACGAACGAAACAAAATGCAAAGGCAGAGGATGCAAGTGGGCTAAAGACTATGCTGAGAAACTACAACGAAAAGTAGACAGACCTCGATGGTCTCCTTTTTCTCCTTCACATCCTTGATGGCGTGAGTGGGCGCATGGGCAGCGGGTTCGGGTTTGGGTTCGGGCTCGGGTTCGGGATGGGGTTCAGGAGCCGGTTCCGGGGCAGTCTCGGGAGGGGGCGCTCCTGAAAAGTTCGATTATCGAAACAAATTTCAGGAAATTATTGCGGAAAACGACTGAAAAATTCATGATTTCTCACCTTGGGGTCCCTTGACGGGCGCGAATCCGGAGTCCTCGAAGGGAGAGTCGGCTTCCTCAGTGATAGTCGGTTCCTCCTGGTGGTGCTCGTGATGGTGATGATCATGATGAGCGGTGTGATCCTGGGGTCCGTCGGTGGCTGAATGGGAAGGTTGAGGATCAATGAATATGAATAACGTGCAAACCTGAATCTAAAACAGAAAGACAGCGGTGACATTGCAGTGCAAACACGAGGGTAACAACATCAATGTGTAGTGCACATTGATACCATCGACTCGCTCCACTCGAAAACTCTTGATAAGACGCTCTAGTTTGTTTATGGGAAAAGTTGATCGTGCTAAAGACAACGTTTTCCGTTTTAACCCACCATGCAGGTTCTTCGAGCTCAGGGCGCGCGCTCTGGGGGCCTCCTCGACGTCCGATGCCGCTGGCTCAGGTTCAGGGGTCGGTTCGGGCTCCGGCTCGGGATGCGGCTCGGGTACGGGCGTGTTCGGGGCGGCTACCTGTAAGGGATGCATAGTACAGTGGATAAAGCAGCCGTCTCGTGATCTGAAAGTCGGGGTTCGAGTCCCCGGGCAGGTATCGTCTTTTGCGAGATCATACCGGTTCTCCGTGGGTGGCCTCGACGGGGTGGAGGACGTCATAGTCAGCGAAGGAGTCTGCGCCGTGGTGAACGATCTGGTCGCCGGCGCGGATTCGAGGGGCCGTAGAGCCGGATACCGGCTGTTTGGAGGGGACCTGGACGAAGACGTTTATGAGGCTGAGAAGTTATTACACGATTATAGAAAAATAACTTTCGAATAGATAAAACTTCAACGATTCCAAGAACCAATCAGAGATCAGGTAATGAGTAGCCAAGTGAAAGCAAAAAAGTGGGCCTACCTGTTCGCCGTCGGCGCTCTGTGCAGTGACTACTGCAGAAAGCAGGAAGAGTGGCCCGACTAGCTGCCACAACCGCATGCTCGAGGAATGAGTTGGGGTGGGTCCTCAATAAAATAGGGTTGAGAACACGACAAAACGAAGGAAGAAACTGATCCAGGAAGTACACGCGACAGCTCAGGGAAAGTAAGAGGAAGAACGAATCAATCCAGATCTAGGGTAGCGAACGGAAGGGTCAAGAGATGGTTGCGATTGATAAGCCCCGCAAGTACAGAACAGAACACGCGGTCCCTCAAGGCAGGATCCCCTCCCCGATCCCTCCTCCTGATCCATTCTGCCTTGCTTCCCCTTCTTTGATCCTCCCAACCGGCTATTCCTCCCTCTCTCCCTCTCAGTCTTTCGTAAGAGACAGCGGCTTCTCGCCCGTTTAGTTGCATGAATAGAGTGAAGAAGGGAGAGGCAGAGAGGGGACTGCGCGGATCGGGATGGGGATGGATAAAAGAGAACTGAGGGATTGGAAGGGATGGCTCGGGGCGGTAGGGAAAGACTGATCCAGAACGGAATGTAAGAATTGCAAGCCTACCGCGATGGCAGAATGAAGGGATTTCTTTCTGTATTGGTAACAACAATCTAAAGTAACTTCAGAAGCCATCGGGGAACGATGATGTAACTAGAGCTTTCTCGGCAATAGGATTTAGAATTAAGCGATTTTAAGAAATCAATACAAGCTACAGTATCACGAATTGCATTACCGTACGCTTAGAAGAGAGAGAAGGAATAAGTGAGAAATATCGAGAGGAGAGAAGGTGCGGTAAGAGGAATGGAGCGGCCGATAAGGACGCCTCGATCCGAAAGTGATATCCTCTCCTCTTCCTCCCTCCCCCCTAAGGGGAGAGAAGACAGTGATATACCAGCGGGGGATGGGGGAGGGGAGAAAGGGGAGGTTATGAAAGGAAAGGTGATGCTCGGGCTCTCATCAATTCCCATCCTCTATTGCTCCTCTGACCGATTTGACAGCATGCCTAATTGCGAGACCTTTGTCCTCAGGGTGGGAGGTGAGTGGGAGTGTTACGAGAGAAAGAGATATCATATCAGATCGTCTGAAACAAGAAACTGCAGATGAGAAGAACAAATGATTCCTATGAGGTGGGGAAACGAACGATACAAAAACGGGACGGGGTACGAATTATAATCTCGCGTGTGATCCATTCACATCTGATCTGACTTTTCTCATTACCCGAGCTATCTTTCAGTCAGATTGGAAAGAAACTGTGCAGAAAAGAGAGACAGAACAGTTTTGATCTTGGTTCCGAGAGCCATTCCATACTCCTCTCTCATTACGACTTTCACTTTCTGTGCGGAATTTACCCAGGAATCGAGACCACTCGCCGCCTGAGCGTCCGTAGATGCGATAGCATTGAAACTTCTCCATATCGTTTGATCTCTCCTCTCTCTCTGGAGGATGTCAATTGCAGGAAGAGATAGGAGTGAGAAGTGGAGGGAGGAGATGGACGAGAGATAAGGAGAAACCGAGAGACAGTGACCCATTTGTGACCGTTCCCTCCTCTCACTCTCGAGAGAAAGCAAGGGTGATTGGAGGGACTTTCGAGAGTCCCTCTCCCTCTCGCTTAGGGTGACCCACAAAGTTCCTCCTCCTCTTCTCCCTGGAGGAACGAGAAAGACAAGGGAGAGGGATGGGGGAATCGATGCGCTATCCCGAGTGAGAGAAAGATAACGAGAATATCGGGTTCTCGGCGGGTGATTATCACGGAATGGATAGTGAGATAGAGGCTTCATCGGGGGTTTGAGAACATCGAGTTGACATTCGACTGAATGTTTGACAGTTATGGCTCGCGAGATCACAAAACTACTCGGAAATGACAATAAATTAGGAATTAGAATGCTTTGGCTTGCACTTATTATTGTGGAGATCACAGACCTTATCACATACTTGAATCACTAGCGAGATCTTGTGGGTAAAGTGAGAAAACGGAAACGGTATTTGCAAAAAGTGAAAGGGTGGCGGTGAGATCAAGAGTGGGCAATGAACGCCTGACTCTCTTCGTTCACGCTACTCACTCATTCTGTCTGACAGAGAAAAGAGCAGGCAAAACGGAGAGAGCTGGACGAATCTTTGCCAAAAAGTGAGCTAAAACTGTTCACATATTCCCGATGATCACTCTAATTTCTTCGTCGTTCTCGGCAATTCTTGATTTCGTAGAGAGCAATTGCCCGCGCATCTCCCGTATTTCCTCGATGAGGGTTTTGAGACGAGCAGCTTCACTGCAAATGAATTCAATTTTACTGTGAAAAACCATTTCTCTGGAAGAAACTATGACTAAATTCCCAAATGAGATACAGATCAAGGTTCAATTCGGCACAAAATGCTGTGTTGGAGGTCAAAATAGCTAATTAACGTTGATTCACCCTCATGATATCTCCAATTAATGAATGAGTGACTCACTGATGAGAATCGAAGTTGCTCTGAGCCTTGGCATCATTTAGTTGTTGCTCGTACCTGCAATACTTGTTTTGCCGAGGTCGACGATCTGGTAGAAAGTGAAAGGACTGAGTCACTGGAAAGTTCTCGCAAAACAGTGCCTTGGGAATGTTTCACTAATCCCTTGTGAGTGGAAATTTTCGAAACGCAGGGCTTATAGGGTCCGATTTCCACTCTGAACGGCAAAATCTCTCACTTTCTGCCCTCCATCCGCCATTTGTCCAGCTCACGCACCATATTCTCGTAGTCTTCCTGGAAATTGAGGGATTTTAGCGATGAAAAAGAAGTGAGGATTAGGAAATGAGGATTGACTTGCACTTGAATGCTCCGAATTTGAGAAGGAAGTGGGTACCTGAGCAAAATCAAACAATCTGGCGAGTGGATAAGCCGTCCTGGTTATCGTCTGAAGGTTCTCCTGTAGTTGCGTTACCTGGAAATGAAAGATTATTTAGATTACGCCATTCACGCTCCTGATTTCTAGCTTAGGATGTCAAATCAATTACGTGTTCGGGAAGGATATTTAGAAATCAATTAACATTTTGTTCTTGATTTTGCACGACTAACCTGCGCTCTCTGTCTTGCAATCTCTCCATCATCGTCCTTCTTGCTGTGTACAAGCCTCTAAATAGCAAAATAGTAATATTCTATTATTATAATTAATAAGTGTGACTTAGCACAACACCCATTGAACTCCTACAGTATGCCTGTTAGTCGTTTGCGGCCTAGCTGCATCCCCATACACTTATACACACTTTACATTGCGTAAACCGCGTAACGCCCTTTTCTGTTGGCGTTACGTCATT
>LS503355.1:273245-315402 GCA_900490845.1 Pristionchus japonicus
TTAGTCGTTTGCGGCCTAGCTGCATCCCCATACACTTATACACACTTTACATTGCGTAAACCGCGTAACGCCCTTTTCTGTTGGCGTTACGTCATTCTATTCTTCTGTCGCCGCCGTGCGACGTCGTCCGTTATATTTATCCCGCCGTCAACGTAATAAAGATGCTCTACTAAAGTCCCCGGCCTCGGATTCAACACTTCTCATCCACTTGTTCTCCTTCCAATGCCGATTCCTCGATCTCATTCCTCGTCCCGATGATCTTGTTCACCAAACCGCCTCGCTCTCCCTCGTCCTGAGATCAGTTATTCCCTCAGTTGACGTGAAGGTTATGATCGAAATAACTCCAGAATTGATGAGAAATGGTAGAAAAAACATCGAAAAATACCGAAAGCCAAACGATTACTTGAGGTTTCTGGAGGGAAAAAGAAAAATGGTGACTTCAAACGGCAGAAGCACCGATCTTTCTAGGTAGAATAACTCCGGATTCAGTGAAAAACAGTCGCAAAGGCAATTGGACCAGATGATATTATCAGTGAAAGTGGAAATATCGCTACACACCTCGGGAACCTCCTCTTCCTCCTTGTAATCGGGCACGATATCCTCAATCTCCTCAATGAACGTCTCCTCCGATTGAATCGGCACGTCACCAGTGTCAGCGATGATCTCGGCAACTGCCTCGGTGATCTGGAGAGGAGTAGATTCGTATATTTTATCCCTGTTTCAAGCATTCTGAGTCCAAATTGTGATCACTCATCAAACACATTCTACAATCCTCACTCCCGTTTCCCCATCCCGACTGGAACACAAATTTGTTAAACTTCAATTACATTTATTGTACTCCCTCTGTATTGAATTTGGAGTGTTGATGATACTAATCACACGAGGTATAATCCTGCTCTCTCTCCTTCCCTCCATCCCGACTGTCCCTAATCACTCTGCCCTTCCCCTCTCCCGCATTGTTTCATCCCTCTCTCTCTCTCCCTCTCCCGATCGCTCTAATCGCCCTTGGCGCGCTCCCTTCCACGTGGTCCCGTGGTGTAGCGGTTAGCACTCAGGACTCTGAATCCTGCGACGGGAGTTCAAATCTCCCCGGGACCTGCTCTCTTTTGCCGCTTTTGTGCGTGATTCTAACAATATATTTTTGCTTTCTATCGCCTTTCTTCACTGTTTTGAGGGTATTCCGTACTAAAGTCAGTTGTTTTAGATCATATCAGTGCAAAAAAGGCAGCATTTCTAAAATATGTAATGGGGAAGGTCCATTGAATCTCAGACATGATGCCGATTTCTCCCTTGTTCACTCACATCAGGACTAGTGCTTGTTGTTTCTCCCTAATCGAGAACAAACAAACCCTGATTGCCAGCTACAAAGAAAGCTGCAGATCTATTAATTTCTTTACTCTTATTAGCCGATCTCTTGATGAGATTTCTAACCCGATCTCTCTTAAAAACTACTTAAATCTGTAAAATTCCGATGATTTGCATCACCCGGATGTGAATGTTTTCAGACCATATCTTGGCCACAGTTTCAACTAAGACGGACAACTCACATCAGCGGGTCTCGCCTCGATCACTGCGATCTGCTTCTTTCTCAGCTTGGGCGGAGCTGCTCGAGCAGCAGCGGTACCCGGTCGACCGAGGGACGTTTGAGGACGGGCGGCGCCCGTTGACTGGCTGGAATTGATTGAGATTGGGTGAAGAAAAGTAATAAATGGAGCAGCAGTGAAGATTTGAAAACGAATTGACTGAATCGGTTCAAAAATCCGCTTATTTCTAGCATTTTCCTGTTTCATTGCGCACAACTTCGCACAATCAGAGTTTGAATAGAAATAGGAACCCTGCCCACTCACCGAAGTAATCGCTCCCTCTCTGCGGGCGGCGGTGGTCGAGGCATCTCTTCTTCTTCGACTATAAACAGATTATTATCTAGGAATCAGTCCAGTATGTTCCGTCACAGATCCCTAGACCTCTCTAACGCGTGAAGTAAGGCAATCTGGTTGCCTATAAAAAGTTTTTAAAAAAACGAGACCTCTCGATAGGTCTGAGATGTTCTGGTTCAGGTCCCAGGGCACTCTACAGCATGATTTAGGTATTATCACTGCCATTCTTGATATTTTGGATAATTTAGTTTTAATAATCAACAATAATGGGTCCCATAGCACTCCAGGAATCGAAGAAAGGCACTCTGACTGCACATTTTAGGAATCTTCTCGATTTTTTAGGAGTTAGCCCCAGTATGTTCTGGACACAGATCCCTAGGAACGCCCAAGGCTCGAAGTAAGGAACTCTTACCTGTCTCACTGGCTCCATTCACTTCGTGATGCCCATTGGAGAAGCCATTCGTCTCTTGTTGAGGCTCGTCTTCCTGAATTTATTCATGGAGTGTCTGACTCTCTCCATTTCGCACGCTCTCTCACTCTGTCTGACTGTCATAAGAATTTGCAATCTGGATTCAGAAAGATATAAGTGATTTGTGAGTCAGATTGAGTGTTTTTAGAGATTTATGACCCATTGTGCACTTAACAACTCGGATTTTCTAATGAGTAGGAACGGGAAGTAAAGAAATGCACACCTCCATGACCAAAGAATCGACCCCTGGAGCGTGGACAACCGACTGTCGTCGTTCCCTCTCCTTCTTCTCCTCCTTCTCTTCCTTCTTTTCTTTCTTCTCTTTCTTTTCCTGCAATAGGATGATTTATTCGAGTCATAATCGCTAATCTACCTTCTTCTCCTTATCCTTGTCTTTGTCCTTCTCCTTCTTCTCCTTCTTCTCTTTCTTCTCGTCCTACAATTTGTATTTAACGTTATGCACACGCATAAATTGAACCGAAATCGTTCAAAACTAGCCTTGTCCTTATCCTTGTGTTTCTTCTCCTTCTTATCATCCTTGTCCTTATCCTTATCCTTCTTCTCCTTCTTCTCTTTATCATCTTTAGAGGACTTTTTCTTCTCTTTTTCGCCATTGGACTTCTCCTGAGCACGTAAATTGTATCCCCTGAGGCCAAATTAGTTCACTCACTCTCTTATCTCTGCTCTTTGATCTCTCCTTCTCCTTCTTCGCTGATCCATTAGATGGAGATGATCCTCCACCAGCTGCTCGCTCGGCGAAGCGTTGCAATAACTGTAAAGGGTGGAAATGAAGTTTCTTCCCGACTTCAAACCTGAGTTCTCGGGAGCATACTCCTAGGATTTTACCACAATGGTTCAAAGCAGTGTGGAGTGACCACATTTTCGCCAGACTTTTTGTATATTAGTATCCTCGTTGAAGTTTCAGACGGTTTCTAGCATCTTCTATTATGTTTTGCAATATAAATCGCTACAAATATGCTCGTTATGTCTGTTGTGTGGGAGCTCCGTTAGGATTGATTGGACACTAAAACCTAGTTTGAATAGCTTTTCATTTCCGTTAGTGAGAAAATACGTTTCTATAGTGACGGAAACTACAGAAACCCGGCTTGTTTGGCTTTTCACTAACTCGGCAATTACTAGTTGAATTCAAAGAGAGGCAAAACAGCTGGATTTCACGCAAAAACAGTCATTTCCGGTTATTTTTCGAGCAGATTCACAACATTCTCACTGATTTTGAAGACCCGACACTTTCTCACGATCTTTAATCAGTTCACAATGCTCCCAGGATCACACAAAACCCAATTCAGAGGCCAAAGACTCACCAATGACGTCTGTTCGGGTTCCTTTCCGGCGAGAATCTTGGCAGATTTGACTCCATCCAAGCCTCCGTCGTCGTTGACCGCACCGATTATTCGATCGAGAACCGCAGCCTTCTCGTTTTTGTCGGTCAATTTGGTGGCGTCTAGTTCGGAAGGGTCGATTTGGCCCTAGAATAGAGTTACGTGAACTATAAATTGCGACAAATGAGCACAATTGACTCATAATTGGTGAAAAAGTAGTCTAAAACGACAAACTCTTAAAAAACATGAGAATAATGGAATAAATGAATAAGAAGGCCCTTTCGATGGCAAAAAAATAATTAAAAAGATCAGAACTCGCCTTCAAGAAGCCCGTCTTGGTCATGGTGTTGGCGAAAACATCGAGGAGGAACTTGAAGGGCGGCCGATTGAGCAGTTGGTCGGTGAGAGCAGGCTTGGTGATGAGAGGTGCGAAGAGCGACCTCGTCCGGTCATGATCCATCCTGGAATGCATGAAAGTTGGTCTAATCGTGGAAAACAATGAAATTGAACAAATGAGATCAAAATATTCGCCAAATGCACGCGTTTCAATCGAATAATGAGCTATCAGACCATGTTCTACCATTAAAACCACATTAATCGAGCGTGTTCTGGAAGTTTCATGGAGAAAAGCGAAGAAAACAATCGAAAATCGAGCGTATTTAGAAGGAAATACGAACGAGACTGAGTCAGTCACACAGGAGACTAGCAAATGATCGATGTGACAGAGAACCGAGCCTCGCAGGTGCACCGTAATTAGGCTAATTATCCAAGGTCGGGGACACTAACGAGAGGCAGAGGGGGATTTCCCGTCCCTAGCGACGTCCTTACACACAGGATACACAGAGAATGCGTCAAAGGCACTCCACACTCGAGTGCCAACAACGATAAGAGCCCTGAGGGGAGTATTCATACGCGGGGTGAGATCATACTAAGCGGGGGAAAGGGGAGAAGAGAGTGAGTCGGAGTAGTGCTCCCATACACACAATCGGGGACGGCGCGTCGCCTCGGTAACCACTTCTGCCTCCTTTCGACCCTCCCCCTCCCTCGGCGCTCTCTCCATTTCACATGCTCTCTGGTCTTCCATGATTGGTGAGGGAGTCTCTGGCTCCAGCAATCATACAATTCTCCCCAAGGCTTCTCTATCTAACTGGATGAGAAAGCCTCGACTTTGTGGCGGAATTATGACGATTTGTCATCGTGGATACAGGGAATGCGTGGCGGCGCCTGTCAAAAGCTGTAATCAGATGGAAGAGAGGGAGAGGGGAGGATTATGCGACTCTCCCCCTCTCTAACGCTCTCTGTCTTCCTCCTACTCTCTCGTCATGACGTGTCACTGCCAACAATGGATTCCCTTTGAAGAGCGATGCTCTGATTCACTCGAATTTGCATGCTTTTCCCCCGTTTCGAGGGAGAAAACCGTGTAGAACCTTCGAGAATCCCCCATGTACATCTCTCCCCTCTTCCATACTGTCCATGGGAGGTGTTTGCCAGAATGGACGAGCATTCTCGAGAGAGAGGATGAATATTGTGGAGGATCTTTGAGGCGAGGGACAACGTCGAAACGAGAGGGCGGATGAGGGAGCGTTGCGAGTTGAGAGAGTCCAGACATGGTCAGAGACAGACGAGAGAGCATTGCGAGCGGAGAGAGTCTTTCAGGAGAGACGGCACCCCACTACACGCTGCTTCTTATCGATTCCATGCAATGGAAGCGGACGGGAAAGGAGAGAGGGAGGAAGGGGAGGATAGAGGGGAGGAGAGGGACACGACGCTTTGAGACAACAACCTATTCACAGAGAGCGATGAAAGCGGTTAGCATCGCTCGTCCCTCGCATTATTGCGTCATTCATAGCTTGTTTACTCCCGGGAAGCAGTCGTCTCATGCATTGTATCGACTTCTCGGCCATTTGTAGTCGTGTCTATTGATAACTTCTTGTGAATAGCCACGTTCCCCGCGTTTTGTAGTAGAGTACACGCGACTTTCGCTTCTTTTTGTCCGGATTTGTGGCGTGTTTCGGCGCTCAAAGAACGCGCTTGTGAGTGCAATAGCAGAATATCGAAAAGATATCCCGAAGGAAGCGAAAAAAGCCTCCCAATTTCCGCAGAAGAGGGCGTAAATATCGCGTGTGCACTTCCCGGAAATAGGCGCTTTGCCTTAATTTGGGGCATCAAAGTGACTAGAAAAGACTCACTCATTATGACTAATGACTCTACGTTTCGCATAGTATTCCTCAACCAATATGCGAGTGATCATGGGACATTTTGAGAGTCATTGTGGTGCCATCATCTGTTTCTATCACTTTCTCGCGCGATTCACGCCGTGAGAGTTGCGAATCCGACCCCATCCCAAATCCAAATTAAGAGAAAGAGGCAACAAATTACATGCTATCATATGTTTCCATTCCTTTCTCGCGTGATTCACACCATTCGTGAGAGTTGCAACTTGAATTCTCCTCGAAACAAAGTCAATTTGCGCCCCAACAATTATTCCACGGAATCCGTTCGTTAACTCAAGTGCGAGAAGGGCTTTCCGCTTCACTTCCCCTATTCATCCCTCAACTTCTCTTCTTCTCACCTTCGAAGCGAGAAGAAGGCCCTCGAATCGACGAAAAGAAGGAGGAAGAGAGAGGGAGGCTTCAACCACTTCAACTCCTTTCTCACTCTCTCTCTCAGTTACTCGCAGTTTCCTTCGAAATTCTGGCAATTTCGTAATTGTGAAATCCTCTGTGTGGCCCAATCTCTCTCTTTTATCCATCGGCTCAATTGAAAAGAGGAAGGACGATGTATACTCATATGGATTCCCATCATTCTTCTCTTCCCTTCCCTCCTCCACTCCTCCATTGAGGACCCTTTCCGGCGGACCGTCTCTCGCTTTTGCGCACTATCTCGCCTGTATGGTTCTCCATCTGTTACCCCAGGACTGTATTCTCTCAATGCCTTCTTCCATTGCGTAGTTCGAAGCTTCCAAATCGCATGTACGCTCCCTCACATGGATGATGGATAACGGGAAGTGAGAGAGGAGGAAGATTCCCTCATCTGTCTATTGTTTCAATTCCATGGGGATAGATCGATCGACCCCCGCTTGTGGATTGCAATCGAGCACAAATCTGTGTTCCATCCCTTCTTCTTCTTCTTTCTCTCCCCTTTTGTATTGCATATCGTTCTTCTTCTCTCTTCCTCTGACACGTGTTCAAACTGTTTTTCCACTAACTTTGCGCGCTTCTTTCTCTGGATTGACGGGAATCACAGTCGCTTCGGTCTTTGTTTCCAATTCTCAGCCGTCAATTCAGTGCAGATATTGTTGTTTCCGCTTGCGAAAGTTGCCTGCACGATTAACTTTTGCCTCGTGAGACAAAATCGTTGATCTATGGTGAAATATTTAACAGACAATCGGTTTCGTAGCACAAAAAAGTCAAATTTTCCTAATTTCTCCTCATTCTACGTGCTCATTCAATCAAGACAGATTTCGATGTTGTGCTACTTCCTCTCCTACTCTAGGTATTCACGTGGGGTAGGCCATACGATACCCGCAGATTCGGCTTTCCCTTGTCTACCGCCGGAAGACAAACAAGATTCGCTGTCTCCAGCTGTCGGGCTCTCTCCATATCGCGTGCTCTCTCGCTCTCTCTGTCCCGCCATGAAGCGCGTAGAATGTAGAGATTTTCGTGGGAGAAATATTCCACCGTTTCGCGTCTACGGTAGCTGTTTCACCTGCAGGCACTTTTTCGCTCTCAAGCAAGCGCCGGTAATTCCAAGTTGGCGTCAAATTGGCTTCCCGCTGAGCGTTTGGCTTTCTCGTTTAGTCATAGAAGCAATCAACGCCCCGACGCGATCGATTTCCATTCATCTGCTTCACTAGCGCTCACTCATCTGACGCGCCCCGCCCCCATTCCTCTTGACAATTCCCCCGCTAGGGGATAATGACATGCCCTGACTGACTCCTCCTCCTAGTATCTCCATTTTTTTCCTGAGCATCCTTCTGTCTTCATATCTAGTTCGTTCCCCCCTTCAACTCCATTCTCTTCCCCCAGTCAATCTCTGATTCTGACGTACGGAGAAGAGATATAAGGAGGCGATTCGGTCAGTTACTCGCGCATTCCACCATCTCTTTCCGGAATCTGACTTGGCGATTGGGTGCATTGCAAACTTCTTGGACTCTCTTGTGCTCATTTCTTCTACTTCTTCTACTTAAGGTAACATGTCCGAAGTAGGGATTTACTTCAACTTTCTCGATATACTCTTGTGAAATGAGGTTGAGACTGAGGGCAAATCGCATGATCGCGAGATAATCCGCTTCTCCCGTATCAGCCTCTCACTCTCCCTCTCCTTTCTCACCAATCCCCCGGGACCTTTGCTCCTCTCCTTCTCCTCCGTCTTACTGCGCGCTGCCCTCCTATTATTGACGTTTTAAGCGTCTCTCCGTTCCCCAGTTTGAGCCTAGTGCCTAGTGAATTGTCATTTCATGACGAAACAACCGCAGTGTCATGCATTGATGCTTAGACACAGCGAAACCCTTGCTATCAGTGCCACATTTAATCCCTCCTTTCGGAGCCATAGCCCTGCTTCACCTTTTCACCTGTTATTGTTATTCTATTGTTGTTGTTATTGTTATCCCTTTGTTTCCCCAACTTGTGCCCATTGCAGTATGCTCATCGATCATGGATGACAAGAGCAAGGAGTTGTGTCCGCGCCTCATCGACTACCTCGTCGTCGTGGGACGGAGGTGGGCTTTGTTCTTTTGTTGTTTGTTGTTTTTGTTATTCCACGAAAGGACAAAAATTATGAATTCATTCAGTAATCTGGGAAGGTCGCATCACTTGAGCAAACAAAGCGTGACGCGCATTTCGAAACCACCCCCGCTCCATGCGTTCACAACAACAATTTCAGTCCGTTCTAGATTCTGAACGGATTGCGAACACCCTCTTTCTCATTGAATATGCTTGAATCCCGCATACTAATTCTCAACCCGAAGCGTGCACACGCGATTGTTCGCTCTTTCAATAGAGGAGATAACGGTTTTATGGCGTGTTTGTGTATTCGTGTTTAGGAAGGTTCCTTTCAAGATAGAAAAGCGAAAATATAAAAGCTTTTAATGATTTTTATAGCCACTAGACGATCTCCAGATGTGTTCAGGGCTAAAAATGTTCCTTCCAGGAATCGAACTCGCGGTCACAGCCATAGAGACTCGGTGACTGACCACACCTCCACCTCGCATCCGGATATACTCAGGAGGTACGGTTACCCCTGATTAGTTTCTTGTTTGCTTGATCGCGAATTGATTGCTGCGAATACTCGTATAAAATCTCGCATTGTTCTGTATGCTTTATCCTGAATTGACCATTCTGTTCCATCATTCTTTGATCTCTCCTGCTTCAAGGCGTTTTGAGAACAGTTTCGTTCCAAGCGCTTTCGTAATTTTATAATTATGAGGAGACACAAACGGCCGACCTCCGTAAATGTCTGTCCTTCTTACGTCGGCAAACTTCGTAATTGCCCCTCTTGAAACGCGCTCTTTCCTCCCAATTCACCTGTTCAATTCTAGAGATGAAAACTCATGCAACCCTTTCGTCATGCATCCCGCTTTAGGAACTACAGTAGCCTGAGTGTGCGGATAGGAGCTACCATATTTCCCGCTCCTTCCAACACTATAATTTCGTCGCGTCGTCTTCAAACCGTGTTATTTCTCGTCGAAGACAGCTCCATCTTTAGTCTTCCGGGGGGCTTTCTGTCTCTCTTTCCGTAGTATCTTCCTTCCGCCGCAGTTCCTTCTATCTCTCTTGCGGTATCTCACGAAACACAATACTGCCGGAAAGAAGCCGGAAGGGGCTGTAAAGATGATGAATATGGGAAACTTACCATGATTCAATCGAATTTCGAAATCTTGATGATAATGGCTAATTACAGGTACCCTAACGAAGATCACAAGGACTTCTACCTCCCGACTGACGTCACACTCTTCTGCCAGCCCGAGGGATGCACTACTATCAGTGAGTTGGCCCTTTTAGAGTACGGTCTAGCCATCTCTAGATTATCACTTTACGAACTC
This sequence comes from Pristionchus japonicus, assembly GCA_900490845.1. Lineage (NCBI taxonomy): Eukaryota > Metazoa > Nematoda > Chromadorea > Rhabditida > Neodiplogasteridae > Pristionchus > Pristionchus japonicus. The sequence goes on from LS503355.1 coordinate 282,975, forward strand.
TAGTCTCTCGGGGAGTTGCGTATTATCAGAACGGCTAATTGTGTCTCCAGAGTACGGTAGAATGACTATTAGATGATGTTTGGCCGTCTTTCGGGCTACGGTAGACGAATGAGAGGTGGATTGGGCGGTAATTCCTCTTCTTCACAGAAGTGATGAGAATGGGCTCTGTCTTGGGAAGGGCAAGTGGGATTTAGAGGAGAAGGAAAGAAGGGAAGAAGACAAATGGAGGAGAGAATTGGATGTATGGGGGAAAAGAGCTGAGGAATGTTCGGAGTTGGGAACGGAGGATTAATTATTGCATCATGTCTAGGTCATGCACGTCGAATCTCTCGCGAGGCACAATTCTTCGTCTTCATGCTTACGGAGAAGGTAAATTAGAATTTCGAGCAAAGAAAAATCGATAATTCGCAGGATTCAAACCGGGTTCGATACGGCATCTGCCTGAACTTCTATCAATCCTTTGACCGGAAAGCACCGCCTGGAGAGCAGAGACTTGTGCCCGGACAGAGAGCGAAGTGAGATTGATTTCTGATCGATTCTAGGGCAAAATATGTCGAAATATGCCGAAACTGTCTCGAAACGTGCAAAAATGACTGGAAATATACCAAATTGTCTAAAATGAAGCAACTTTTGATGATTTTAGGATACGGCAAAAATAAAATAAAGCATTTTCTGTATTTGAGATAAATATGAGACAAACCCATCTTCAGACGCGATCACGTCAAGTCCCTCACCTCGCTCGTCCTCATCTCTCATCATCCCTTCATCACCATCTTCCATGATTTGCTTGTTCTGCTGAAGAAGTTGATCGATGCCTGCAATTCGAGGGTTGCCCAGACGCATTCCAAGAGGTGATCGCTTGTATTCTGCCACGACCACTCTCTTATCTTCTTAGAATAGTCAAACAATTGAAATGAAGGGAGTTCCTTGGGGTGTTGCTCTGAGAAGTATCTTCTTGATAAACTAATCGAAACAGATACATTGATGGGTAGCATAAATTATATTTCCGTATCACCTTGCGGGAAGGAAATAGTGATAACTAATCAATAAAGCCACTTGCAGGGACCTCGTCTGGTCCGTCCTCACCGGCCACTGGCATGACTCGATCCCACCCGATTGCATGAGGTTCGACGAAAAGCAATTTCAAAATACAAGTTATCGTCTCTTTCTTCACCCTCATCGCTCAGAGATTCTACAGAGAGTGTGAAATGAACAGCTTGAGAGCGGTGTTTCGAGATCCAAGTAATATATTATTACAGGGAGATCAAGGAGCTGGAGACGTGGATTCTCATGCTGCTTTCATCACCAGTCCCCGTGCCGGGCAAGACCAAAGTGCAGCTAGAGGTTGGCTTAATCCTTCTTTACCTTGAATCATTTTCACTTTCGTGTCACGGTTTCACGGTTATGTATCACGGGCTGGTTATTAAATACTGCTTTGAAGCTTTTTAACGCCCACACTGACAGCTCCATTGCATCATCTCGCGTTTGAGGCCGTGCAATTGACAACTAGTCTATTCCGGGTCACAACGAGTCCTCCCAGCGTGCGCTATTTTGAGTAATTGACCTGTGACTCATAGTGACGCGTGTGAATTGTCTCGAGTGAGAGCGCGCGCGACGATTTCTGACGTTCGCTGACGCGATTCCCCCTCATCTCTGCTTCGCTTCACTATTCAGAGATAGTGAGGAAGAGGAGGAGGTCAGGCAAAGAAATGGGAGCCCTTCCGAGAATTGACTGCACTGCCTAATTGGGTGAAAGAGGAGGAAGAAGAGGGCAGAGTAGTCCATTGGGAATAGGAGAAGATGATGATGGAACAGAGAGTGCGCGTGATGAGGGGAAGGAGCGCTCATAACTCAATCAGCAAAGGGTGTCGAGTGAAGGGGTGAAGAGAGAAAAGAGAGAGGGATTATGTGGCTTCGCCCTTCAAGATCATATTACTAACAAGGGTTTCCCGAATTAGCAACTAAAAAACGAGAGTTGACGGACCAATTGACTATTCAGTAGGGGTTCTTGTGTAATAAACGTTCATATGACAATGCGCACTGATAGCGCTTCATTTTGGCAACAATGTCGCAAACGATACCCGATAATCGTTGCTGTGTAAATAGCTAATCAGTGTGCAATATATTGCTAATAACTGCTCTGTAAACAGTAACTATAGTGCGATATAATTGCTATTTACTGTTCATAATTGACAAAATTAACGTAATTGAAATACAGGTAATGCCGCCGGAGATCTGTGGCATGTTCGAGTTCGCCCTGCCCGATCACACTCGCTTCTCCCTCGTTGACTTCCCAATGCATCTTCCCTTCGAGCTGCTTGGACCCGATGCGGCGTTGAAAGTGCTCACGGCGGTGATGCTCGAGTATAAGGTAGTTTAGTATTCTATTTTTGGATTTAATATGTTCAAAAGGGGCTGAATGAACACTAGTATGGTAGTTAAAATGAGGACAACATCGTTGTGCACGCTTCCTATTGAAGATGAACAGTTTTTGTTGGGCAGAGATAGAATAAAGAAGCAAAATGCTCGATATTCCAGGTGGTTCTCCAATCTCGCAACTACAACGCCGTCTCGATGTGCGTTCTTGCCTTCGTCGCTCTTCTCTACCCACTAGAATATATGTTCCCAGTGATCCCCCTCCTGCCCGCGTACATGCCATCCGCTGAGCAGGTCAGTGATCAGATGAATTTAACTCTCAAACTAGCCACTCTCCCCCCAAAATGAAGATCTTCATTCTTCTCTGGTTCACAAAACACAGTCCGCATTCCGAGAGCTAGAGGCCCGCATTCCTTCTTTACGGCGAGATCCGCAATCTTTGCATTCCATCTTGCGTGAGAAGCCATGTATAGGAGGATCTTGAGGTCCGCATTCCAGAATTCCAAACTGCATAGGTCCGCAATCTTGACGTTCATACTGAAAAATGGAGAAGTGGATCACAGATCCGCATTCACTTCATTCCTTCCATTTTCGTGATGCTCGCAGACTCACTATAGGAATGAAATGAGCATACGGTAGCTTGACACAATAATTTGCCTGAAAGCACTACCCCCGCATCTTCGTATTGCGTCAACCTCTCTTAGAATCGTCATGATTGCTGGGTAGGCATTTCCGTCTGACAGAAATAACACGCACAACGAGAAGCATGGGTTACGGTAGTCTTCCCCATGGGACAGCCATATAATCCCGCTCGCCGACAGATTGCTTATTATCCGTGTAATGGGCAATCGCATGTTGGCTTTCTCATTCTCGTTCAGTCATTCAGCTCTCACGAGTGATGGAGTGAGAGCGTGGGGTGGGAATGGGCTCTCTCCAATCCACCTTGTCTCTCGCTCGTCAGAGACAGCGAGAGAGCATGTGATAGTGAGAGTGCCAGAGAACCGCTGCAGAATGACGAAAAGGGCAGCAGAGAAGCCAATCTGTGTGAATGCTCCTTCCCCATTCCCTACCCACGGGAATATGGCCGTAATGATTGATTAATGAGGGAGCAATACGGGGAATTGGCTGGAAAATGGAGAATCTCTGTGAAAGCAGGGACTTGGGGAATAACAATCTGTTCCGTATGCATAGAACCAATCAGTTGAGAACTCTCCGAAAAACTGTAAATCATGTCCAATTTCAGCTACTACTCGCTCCGACTCCCTTCATCATTGGACTGCCGGCGACGTTCTTTGAGACGAGAAAGATGCGGGTGAGAACTTACAACAAATAACTCACTCTTCCCTGAAAGAAGAGTATTGTTTTCGTATTCCTAGCATTCTCAAGCCAACAATTGCTCAAAATGAGCATCTATTTGTGTGCAAGGGACCGTTGCTCAAGCTGTTGTTGCTTCAAGCTGTACTCATTTGTTCCTCTCCTTCCACATCCTCTCAGGCCTAAGGAAATGGATATTTAGAAGAGGGCTCATCCTCTTCTTGGAAAACCAATTGGCAGAGAAGAAAAGAGGGGAGAGAAGCGGATGAGGGTTGATGATGTCATGCCCATGTGGGCTAAGCAACAATCGAAGCAGAATCGGAAGGGTACAGTAGGTGTTGCATCAAAGTGGGTATTGAGAACTGTGCTGTTTCACTCACAGTTGTAGAGAAAAATAAAAACTTGCTGAAGAGGTAGCCATTTCGGGAATTTGTGAATAACCCATGGAATTAGAGAAGAAAAGTATGAGTTTGCATGACAAAAACTCCCGAACGACGTCGTCCTCGTCTAGTGGGTTCATATGATACCCGAAATAGGCTCCTTCACGTTCTTTAGGCCACAAAAACAATTTACTGAAAGATAAAAGTCATAAACAGACAGACAAACACAACGATATCTCTAAAAACATGAACATGCCTTGCAGGAGCTCCCGAACGACGTCGTGCTCGTCGACCTAGACACGAACGTCATCCAGATCCCCGAGGACATGAGCATACCGGACATGCCCGAACCGGATACGGGCATCCTCAAGGCGAGTTGTCACCTTTCTCTAACTGTCCTTCGAGAATTCGCTTTGAATCCTGTCTGAATTCAGCAGCAATCAGAACATAATTGAGTAAATCAAATTAAATAATTATTTCGAGTAAATTCCAGAAGAACCTCCGAGACGCGCTCACACGCATGTCGCATTACGGCACGGAGAGGAGGGGATCGGTGGAGGTACATTGTAATAAATTTATTATAAATATAAATAAATATTTAGGTCGGAATCGCCCCAGATGCCGACGAGATCGACGTGGCGGTTCGAGTGGCGATGGTTAGTTTTTCACATGTATTTCTGGCAATTTTGTAATCTCAATGTATAAAATGAGCATGTTTTGACCAAACGGCTATTCAAAATCTTCTATGACAACGATTTCATCCTTCGCAGGTCAAATTCTACAACTCGCCCAACGTCTTCGGCAACTTCTCCGAGCACACTCGCACTCTTCGTCTGTATCCTCGACCCGTCGTCTCACTCCAGAACGAGTCCTTCCTGAGGAGTCGACCGGCCGTGTCGCAGTTCACGAGTGATCTGTGCAGGTACGGCATTATCAGTCGTCTAATTAGCAAAAATTATTCCTTAGGACACTTGTCATGATAACTATAAGAAGAGCACAGCAGTTGAGAAATGTTGAAAATATTGGCAATTTGTCCTGGACCCAAGAGGAAAAGCTAGTCAAACGATTAGAGAAATGAGGGGAAACTTCAGAACGCAAGCCGTCGAGTACTTTGCCGAGTGCTCGCTCTGCCCGAAGAACGAGACGTTCGTGCGAGTGCAATCGGGAGTCGAGGCCGCGTCGGCGGTCGGAGATAAGATCAAGTGGTTCGGCGAACAGTTGATGCCCGTGCACTTTGCGGTGAGTATCTCATGCATAGCGCAGTCGGTAGAGTGGTTGACTAAGCGTCGCGAGGTTGCGGGTTCGTATCCCCTGCTCTGATGACAATTGTATAATTGGTACTCCCCATGATTAGATGTAAAGGGACAGTTTTCCATTGTTTGTTTTTTCCCTAATGTATTTATTATTACTTTTTAAGTAAGGGATTAATAAAATCAATCAATATTTGATAAATCCAGGTGTTTCCCCACTCCTCCTCGCTCTCCTCCACTCTCATCTCTCAGCAGTACACGATGGATGAAGAGTCGAGTTCGGATGATGACGAACAGCGGAATTCCTTCGACGAGTTCGTATTCGACTCGGACGATACCGGAAGTGGTTAGTACTTGCATACTTTATGATATTCAAAGCCCTTGCGAGATTCTCATTCAAAAGGTTCAACATGTTCGAGGTTCAATAAGGTTCTCCGTTTCTGTAAAGTCCAAAACAAGAGATAAACAACAACACCAACAACTACTGTATGCTAAACAGGTCTCTGAATACGCTGATTTCTGTAACTCCGAAATACATTGAAAATAAAAGAGGCAAGAATGGTAGTCAACACAATTGTAACTCAATCAATCTCATCTCAGTGACCTCCGAGAAGCACTCTCGAGCCGATCGTCCCATCTCATCCGTCAACGATGTCTACAAGGTTTCATACTTTCTCTTGCTTTCCTCACCTCGTCCCTTATCCTTTCCTCCTTTATCCTTTCTCATCCTCTCCTCCACGTACGTTCATCCTTTCTCATCCTTTGCAGATCTTCAATATCTAACCAAGTTTTCTCTTTCAGGAACCGCTCAAACTGGAACTGCCGCAGTCTGAGTCCGCCCTGTCCATCGGGTCGTCTATTAGCAGTGGAAGGTCTGTTCATTTCATTATTTATCTGATTTATAGATTAGTTGCGGAAAAGGTGAACAGAAAAGTAAATAGATTCATCTATCTAGTCTCTTTTCTCCTCTGTCTGAATAGAGTTTGAAAGTAAGAGCAGAGACTGCATCGTCTCATATTCTGAGTGGGAGTTGTCAGACAACTTGCGATTGTATGCACTTCCGGGGAGAAACAATAGACGACGAGTGATTAGTCATTCTGTAATCTGAGGCGAATGACGCACCCAGGTTTAGATATCGTGCAGAATCGATAGAACCAGAGCTTGCAAAATCCTCATGCTATTTGCATCTTCTCATATTTACTATTCCCACGCTGTACAAGCAATTCGCTTGCTATCATTCCCATTGAGGTGAATCATGTGATTGATAAATAAGTAATCACTTCCATCTCAGTCCTTCCTCTTCGATGTCCACTTCTGCTATCGACTCCGAGGCCGATTTCGCTCGTCTTGCCGAGAATCTGGCCCTCAAATCCGACGCCAAGGGCGCCTTCTCATTCGATCCCTCGACCATCTCGGCCGCCTCCTCCACACGTCGTTCCTCCGTCTCCTCCGACGTCGACACAACCCCGGTGCGTCCCCTAGGGGCACCTCTCGCAGCACGTCCGCCGCCCTCGAAGCGAGCCGCGGCCGCTGCAGCAGCTGCAGCCGCGGCCAAGCTGCGGCCGCTCTCGCCCGCCCGCCCCCTGCTCGAGCTTAGAACCGCCGTAGTGCCTAGCAGTGACAATGAGAACATGATGATGATGGTGATGCACAACAACAACAACAACGTCGTCGTCGGCACGGGTGACGTCATCAACGGCGTCGGCGACTTCAGCGTCGAGCATGTCGAGGACTTCACGACGACGACGCCGTCCGAGGTGGTACGTGCACGCATCACTTGTGTGATTTCTCGCCCCGTCTCTCTCAATTTTGAAGCCACTGATTGAAACAAACAGAGACGGGATAAAATGGACTGTGATGTTGGGTGGAAAGCCAAAAATCCACCCAACAGCTCAGAACCTCTCAAATGGTCACGGATCCTCTAACTCTCTTTCGTTTGCCGTTCACAATCGTGCGTAGTATCGACATCACTCTATCTCTCTGTACCTGAATAACATCACTGGCGATCTTTCGTTGCTCTGGAGTGAGAGTGAGCAGAGTGAACAGATGGCGAGATGGAATGGAAACTCATTCCATCCCGTCATCCTCCCGAGTGAGCGGTCGTCTCGTAGAGTGCATGGCGAGTCAACAGGAATCTTCGACACCCACTCTTTCCCCACCATCCACCCTCTCGTCGTATGCTCAGTTGTAGATATCGGACACCGATAAGTTGATTCCACCGACACGTGCAGTAGTTGAGTCCCCAGTAGTGTGTGCCTGCGACTAGTTCCCCCTGCTGCAGAGTAGATTTCGAAATATAGATGGAAGCTGTCGCCTGACACTGGGCGGGCGACAGAGCCTCCAAGAGCCGTTCCGACTCCATTTCTCCTCTACTCAACGAGTCTTTTCAGGTGCAAAACAGAAAACAGCGCGTGCCGAGTGTTGACACTCCGTCCAAGGGAAATCGGATAAAGGCGGTGAGTGGAGGGGATGGAATCTTGGTTCTCTTGGCTATTTTCCTCTCCTTTGATACATCGTGGCTTTTTGTTCGGGAAAGGTATCCAATTAGGTATGCATGGGAATTACGTTGGTAGAGTGAAGCATGCGCCCTTTTGAGGAAATGCACATAAAAGAGAACAAAGGCTAACAAAGGGAAGAATGAGAGGGGAGGGATCATATTTCCCATTTGTCAGGGCCTCTCCCAACTGACGGATTCGGGCGAGAAAGTGTTGGGCAAGAACTTCATGAGTGCCATCAATGGATATGCCGAGAAGAGCAACGACATCTTCAGTTCGGTGAGCAAGATTTGAGCCAATTCTCAGTCCAATATTGTGATTGGATAAGGTCTTCTTAGTTTTTTTTCTCTAATGGCATCTTTTTTGATATCTAAACGAGGCTCCGTGATATCTTGCGCATTATAAGAATCGTTGAGTATCATTTCTCGATGGAATTCAGAATTGATAAGGCCTCGCAGCTCTTATCTTTCATTCTGGGTAGGGTGACAGGCTAAAAGAACACTATCAGGTGCAAAATGCTCATAATATCCACTCTCAGGTGCTGAATCGAACGGGCGCCACCGCCAAAGCTCAAGCAATCAAGGAGAAGACCATGATGCCCATTGCCAATGCCGCAGCTCAGAGGATCGACCAGAGCCAGCAATTAGTGAAGAAGGCGGCTCCCGCACAGACCAGCATCCAGGCTGCCACTCAGCAGGGGTACGGATTAACCGTTTCTTGATACATATTGTGAAACAATCTGGCCATCATTCGTATAGCCCACTGTGCATGCATGAAAATAGTGCACATGCAAGCAAACCATTGATAAATGTCATAAAGGTCCTATCTTCAAAAACAGCCGTTGTTCCAGAAAGAACCAGCAACTCGCTCGAGAGATCTGTGATGCTGTTCTGGCCGGACAGGGAGTGGGAGTCTTCGTGTACCCGAAGCTGAAGAGATTGTGCGAGGAGGAGAGCATGAGGGAATTGGTGAGTCGATATTGATCTTTGATCTTTCTCTTGAAATTATCAATATGTGATATCATCACCGTTCAGATCTGCTCGAAACTGAACATCGGACTCGAGCACAAGATGAGCGAGGACGATTTCGTCAAGGAAGTGGTCAGTAGTTCACTTTGATTCAGATCCGTTAAATTTCAAATTCGTAGCTCGTGATAGTCAAATCACATAGTGGTTACTAGTGATCAATCCATTTCAGCAACTCACGCGCGCGCAGTACAAGGGCTACATCAAAGTGCTTCAGGCATGCATTGCCGGCATCGAGGTTTGTTCAGAAGTATCTTGCTCTTTTCTTTTTCTTGTAGGAGTACTCGGAGAATCTTAACATCTTGATGTCTTCCCAAGTTTGAGATGTTATTACAATTGACTAATGATGAGCAAGTAGTTAGACACGTCTCGAAAAGATGATAAAGATCGATCATCAACTATTTTCTCCTCTCGTCTCACTTCTTACTTATCTAAGAAGATAGAATCAGCATAACATCTTTCCTGTAGTGATTTTCAAATATTATCTAAGAGACTTGACCTACTTGAAGTATCATTTCCTTCTCAGCTCTCCTTCAACACTCCCGGCTCCAATGGACTCGCCTCGATGTTCCACGTGCTTGAGATCGCACATACTCACTACTGGTCGAGGCAGACGAGCGAAGTGATGACGCCCGTGTCAGCGACGCCTAGTTTGGTAAGGAAATGAAATGAACAGTCGCTCATTCTTCCTTCTGATTTCCATCGTTTTAAGCTACGAAGTGAATCAAGAAGTATTCGATTGTAGGTGAGCACTCCCTCCGCCTCCACACAGGACCTGACCTCTCTCACTTCCACTCGGTACAAGATCTCTACCGACGGCAGGAATGTGATGCCGCAGAGGGTGGAGAATGGTGAGGATTGTGGGCCAAGAGCATCAAAGAAGCAGCAATTCAGCTCTCATCATTGATTGCACATAGTTGGGAGAATGATTCGTGGCATTGAGTGAAGCATCAAAGGGGCAGTAATCCAACACTTTTCATTTACATTCGTGACACGCACATGCTAGAGTAAATGAGACTAGTTAAATAATATGTTCAGGTGGTGGTTCTCGCAAGAACTCCGAGCACAGCATAGGCAAGCCGGGACTGAATGGAGTAACGCCCTCGTCGCTAACCAGGTACACTTTTCACTCCTTCCTCCTATGTTTCGAGAACTTTTGAAGCAATCATTGATCGGTTGGTCAAGTTAAACGGTCAATGAACCATGCGGGGTTCATTGTACAGCGCAGCATTGCATACAAAATGTTGAATAGTACAATTAAGACCTTAAACTATAACTTTCTTTCCAGTTCCGAGATCACTCCCACTCCCGACGTCTCCGCTCCCCCTGCCATGCCTCCTCCCTCTCTGCCTCCCCGACCCGGATCAACCTCCTCCACCTCGTCATCTACCTCTGGCCCTCCGCCCCACGGCGTACCGCCGCCACCTCCCGCCCGACCCGGTAATACAGTGTTTCAACGGGTACTCTTCGTTGGACATGCTCACTCACTACGCTGTCGGCGTAAGAGTATGTGGAGTTGATAGAGTCTCTTACAAGTATCGTTCGAAACAATGGTCGCCGTCTTTTTCGCAGAGTTGGAGTGTGCAGAATGTGTTGACGGCGACTATGGTTTCGAAATCGTCCTCGGCCAAATTTGTCCTCTCGTTTGAGCGTCGTACATCGAATTCTCTCTATCTTTCGAGTGCATTCTGTCTCTGTTCTCTCAGTTCTTTGTGTGCAATTTCGGCGGCTGGTCAAATCGAACAATCGATGTACGATTCACTCTGTCTCACTCTATCTCCCTGCTTCTTTCCACAAACAACTATGATCACGAGGCACAGAGCGAGCGGGGCTCACTGAGCAAAAAACACAAACAATAATTTTGAACAATGTTCGAAGAAACAGTGAGTGCCGCTCGATAAAATGGTGTCTGAGTACCTCTGAGTTCCATCAGGAGCCGTCGCACCCTCAGGCAACGCGCGTCCGCCTCCACTACCGCCGCGACCCGGCGGACCGCCACCGCGCGTGCCGCCCCGACGACCGGAAGCTGCTGCAGCAGCTGTCGCACCGGCTGCACCGCCACCCGCAGCTCCGCCTCCTCTTCCGCCCCCATCGAGCCTGCCTCCGCCTTTGATCGCGCCCTCCGCACCAACCACCACCTCGAAGAGTACGCATTCGATACCGAGAAAGGGCCGGTGACTGGTCTCTGATCTTTGATCTTTGATCTCTGATCTTTCGATGCTTGACACAGTCACCGGCTCTCAAGACAGTCGCTAGTAGCTCGTAGCTATAGCAGTAGATGTGCTTGCTAGCATGTGATTGTATTTGGAATCTAGAACCTGTAATTATAAGGCGGTTTCAGTGCCACCGATGCCGCCGGTCCCGGCTGCGAAGGTGCCGGCTCCTCTGCCGGCTGCGGCTGCAGCTTCTGCTGCGACTAGTCCTCCGCCGGTCGGGACGCCCAATGGATCAGCTACGAAAGTGGAGCAGGCAAGAAAGCTCACGGCACCCAGCACGCTCGAGGCACGTGTACTTACCTTTCGACCACGTAACAACTCTAATCACTCCTTTTGAAAAAGATCTTCTTCTACTTTTTGTTCTCTATCTCTGCCTTTTCTCACGTAAAAACTTTAATCACTGATATCGAAACAAATATTTCGACTTCTTACTCTCGCCTATCAATACTTCTCTTAAGCAACAACTCTGATCACTGATGTGAGACCGAGACCACAACTTCTTCTACTTTCTGTTGACTACCTCTACTCACTAAATTTAGTTATCAAAATATATAACACAACTTCTACTCTCTATCATGCATCTCTGTCATCTATAGCATCAATAATATTGCCTGTCTCTCTCAATCACTATCACTCTACTTAATCGGATGAGTGATGGCGAGTTAGAGACAAGGGATTACTCCACTCCATCGTCATATGATAGAAATGTACAGGTAGCTGCGGGAACTGCTTCGAGCAAGCAGGGTTCCACTCCCGGCGAGCCAACCAGGCATTACATCTATCAGGATTTGCTGTGTGAGTTGGCGTTGAGCATCTTTTGTTGTTTTCAAATGTTTTATTAGACGAAAAGCGATTAGGGTAACTGCACGAGCTAATCCCGACTCAATTCAGTGATATCTCTGCACAGTTTGATGCTTTTTTATCCGCACTGATATTTATTGATATGAATTCCAATCCAATTCAGTGACCGCGCCGAATCCACTCTGGCAGAAGGTCGTCTTCTGGGAGAATGTCTTCGTTGACATCGTCGCCACTGAGAGGGAGATCATCGGCATGGATCAGGAGCCGAGTGAAATGATCGATCGGTTAGTTGAATCTCATCTAAATCATAAGATATACACTACAACTACAGTATCCTGACATGTATCTTGATGAATCACTCTTCTACTACATATGTACAGCCCGTGGCAAACACGATTAGCTTATCCCGTTGTAGGTACGCCCACCTCGGCGAGCACGAGAAGAAGCGACTCGAGCTAGAGGAGGATCGTCTCCTGGCCACTCTCCTCCACAACCTCACTGCCTACATGATCATGTGCGGGACGGGACAGAAGGCCATCCAGCAGAAGATAAGGAGATTGTTGGGGAAGGCGCACATCGGCCTGGTCTGCTCGAAGGAGATCAACCAGTTGCTGGACGAGCTGCCACAGACGGTGAGATAATCGACTCGGCTAACTAAAAAACCGGCACAAAATTCATTACCACTAAGCAGTTATTTCCACTGTTAGTGGAGATACTGAAAATGAGTACAATGAAAAAGACTTGCTGAAATTACTAAAATTGGACGAACTGCCACAGACGGTGAGTGTATATTAGTGTTTGTTGTGTAGAAAGATTGGGAAATGGGCGCGTTCGGTAGGCACTTTTGAAATAGAAACAAAAAGTGAAAGTGTAAGATGAGATGACTTGCCACAGACGGTGAGTGCATCTAGAATATTCGGCTACAATCAATCGTTTGAGCATTTGAGAGACACTGTTTAGTGTTTTCTAGTTAAACAGTGCGAATCATCTACTTAAAACTAAGTACACGGTGAAACCCCCCTCCCCTGACTACACCGACTAAGCGACGAGTTTCTGAATAGTCTAATCAGCAATGCTTTGGCAATCTTTCGAATGAAACTAGCAGGAAACGAGCCTTCTACTCTCTTCGTAAACTGTTCCACATTGTTCACGTTGAAACGGGCCATGGATTGCGAAATGACTTTGTCCAGTCACTAAGAAAGAACACGATTGAGAAATAACATCTCTTTGCAGCAAGGCAACTCCATCCCGCTCAAGCCCCTGGGCAGTCGACTAGTGCAGAAGCAGAGCTTTACCGTCTATGTGGGATCGAACACGGAAGGGACCATGATGTTCATGGAGGTGGGAAGATACCTTTTGTATCGTGAATGTTTGAACGCAAAACTGGCATAATCATCTTTGATGAACAATGTAGTTGGCATAATTATATAAATAATCGCTATGTGTATGTGGGATCGAACACAGATGGGACGATTATGTTCATGGAGGTGGGAATTGCTGTCTAAGAACCAAGAATGCTTGAGTGTTAGTACGAATCTGGTGATGTCAGCTCACACGAGCGCTGTAGTCCGTATCATTGAATAATTGGTTGAATGTGTTTGTGTTATCGAACACTGAGGGAACCATGATGTTCATGGAGGTGGGAATCGTTGCCCCTTTGAATCAAGAGTGTTGAGAGACACATCTGGTGATATCAGCACTGTAGTTGACATTATTAAATAACTCATTGGATAGTTACGTGTTTGTGGGATCCAACACTGAAGGGACCATGATGTTCATGGAGGTGAGAATTGCTCTTTGAGATACCTTTTCTGTCAAGAGTGCTTGTGAGATAGATGAATTCAGATGATATCAGCTCGTAGAAACACTGTAGGTGACATCATTAAATAATTGGTTGAATCGCTACGTGTTTGTGGGATCGAACACTGAAGAGACCATGACGTTCATGGAGGTGAGAATTAGTCGCTGAGATTTGAATCTTTGCCTCTCTTTCGAAATACAGCTCGGTTTCTTCTACATGCAGCGTTTCCTCCCTCGAAATCAATTTGGTGCCAGCTAAACATAAACAACTTTGTCAATATCCGCTTGTAGTCATTTTGAATGTGTGAAGTTGAGTTGAGTGGAGAAACATTTGAATGAGAGGAAGAGAGGAGGGGAATAACTGAAAAAAAACCAAAACCTTGCAGGTCTGCGACGACGCTGTGGTTCTCCGTGCCGTCACTGGCGCAGTCTCGGAGCGGTGGTGGTACGAGCGGCTCGTGAACATGACCTACTCGCCGAAGACCAAGGTATGTAATGAATGTTGAGCAGGCTGTTGAACCGAAGAAATCACAGCCAGTCAAAGTCTATTCAATGATACAATCAATCTTCTTATCTCATCTTATCAATGATCATATATGATACAATGGACGATGACAGCATCCAAATTACAGGTGTTGTGTCTCTGGCGCAAGCACGAGGACAAGGTGCACATGCACAAGTTCTACACCAAGAAGGTTCGTCACTTCTCCTTTTTACAACCAAATAACCAGAATCTGCGACGACTGGCTTAGTTTCTTAATGATTTCAGTGATAATGAATCTAACGGTAATGAATAATTGACTGATTGGTGATATTCACCTATTTTCCAGTGTCGCGACCTCTACTTGTGCATGAAGAACGCGATGGAGAGAGCGGCGGCCAGGGGAAGGGTCAATGTGGAGGGAAGAGATCTCGGAGGAGAGTTCCCCGTGCACGATACGGAAGCCAACCAGGGAGGATTGCTGCAGGTGTGAAACGAACGAAAATCATTAGATAAAAGAAATGAAACGTCAAATCAATTGCGGATTGGACACATACATACAAAATACCGACGTTTCATGATCAAACAATCCAACAATTTCATTCTCAGGTACGCATTGACGGCGTCTCAATCGAATTCGTCAATCGACAATACTTCATCGAGCTCGGAAACATCAAGAAGTGCAATACGTACGGAGGCAATGTGTTCCTGCTCGAGGAATTTGGTAAATTTTTTCTATTTTTTCGAGTTTTGGTATTCGGAACCATACAATTGCAGATCGAAAAGAGAACAAGCTCATTCAGCGTCGCTACATCTCAGCCATGGTTAGTTATCAATCACTGCATCGTCCCGCATCCCCAAATCGATCTCGTTTGAGACCTATCCAAAGCACGAAACACAAGTATAGCAAAAGAATGATCAACCTCACGTGAACCCAATCGTGAACTACGTGTTGTCCCACAGTGCGCAATGGCTCTCTTCATTCCCCACGCTCTTTCGCTAACCGAGCAGAGAGTGTGGAGAATGGAGAGATCATTGCCTATCTTTCGTGCCGCACGGGTCGCATGCTGAGGCCCGCAGCAGAATCCTTTAGTTACCCCGAATACTTCCCCGGAAGAGTGTCATCAACCGTCCTCAAGGCATTCTCTGCAAATACACACTCTTCCGGGGAACGAAAGCCCCTTCTCACTTCAGGTTATGCTCTGAATTATCCATCCTTTCTCGCTGCTCGAAACGACGAGAGAGCATGCGAAATGAAGAGAGCAATCGGTCTTCAGGCCTCTTCGATCGCCTGGGCGCTGCACCGCGTGTTTAGCATTCGACAGACAGCCGTCGCTGCCTTTCCACTCCCACGACCCGTCCGACACACCCTCTCGGCGTCAGCGGTAGTCCCGGGGCCCCAGGGTCGCCTGGCCGCCGAGTTGCAGCAGGGTCACCTGCAGCTGATGCTGCAGAGCAATCCGTCGATCGAGTCGGCCGCATCGTCGGCCGATTCTGCCATCGTCGTGGATTCGGAAGGCAGCACGCCCGTTCAGTAGAGTAGGTTTCTGTGCATGTGCATTGTCGAAAACGCAACGATTTTGGCACTGAAACGGGTGCTGAATGCTGATTTTGAGCACAATCGTTGTCGAACCTATCAGTATCTCTAATCTCTGAGCATGATGTCGTAATATTGTGGTCGTACCAGCTAACATAATCACTTCTTTGGCACACTTCTCTGACTGTACCGAACCACTCTTTCTCTTTTCTCTTTTTTGGGATTTTACTGTGGTTTTCGTAAAAAAATGTCTATTTTGCAGGCCGACCAAATCTGCTATGCAGTTCTATGCGTTTTCTCCTTCAACGCTGCTGGGAAGAAAGAGGAGAAAAAGGCTGAAGAAGCTGCCAAGTAATAATCCCATTTCTAATCCCAGTTCTAGCCTTTGATTCATGTACCCGGTAGATTCACTGTATTCAGACTCGATTAGCCCAGACTCCTCTTCCCCTTTCGGTAACTGAAATTACTTCCGATTCTCGGGTGTCCATCCTTCCTCTGTATTTCTCCACCCTCGCTTACTGTAAAGTTGCCCTATTCGTCACTTTACGTTCAAAAGGAACTAGGGAACTTGTACCCCAATGTGAAATCCGGACACTAGTTTCCTAGTTCATTTTGAAAGTCTTTTCCTCGCCCCCAGAACCATTGTCTCAGCGATAATTCAGTTTCAAATGTTTTCCTGATTGAGGTCCAACCATAATTGAGTGTCTCTCTCTAGAGAGAGAAGTTTCGTGTCATAAAGTGCATTGTCTAATGAGTAGTGATTGTTTTTCCAGTCGTCAACAGTGTTCCATGATTGTAATGCCTGCTGTACCACAGAAAGATCTCAATCAGGCATCGGTAGTTCCTCTTGTGATGCAATCAGTAGTATAGTTATAGTAAAGTCGTCTCGAATAAAGAGGTTCTCAATGAAAACTGATTAATTCTAGCTTGTTTTTCATTCATTCACTTCCTAACTTCTGCAAAACTTAGAAGTCTGTTCCCCTGATGTACAAGTTCGTACGAGATGTCGTCGTTCTGATAGATCACTTTCTTAGTCATGAAAATGACATTAAAGTTGGCAAACAACTCCCGATTTCGCACGAAAATCGGCTCAGGATCATCGCGAATCTTCGTTAAGAGATTATCGGGAGAGGGACTACAGAGCCAAGGATAGATTTGGGATACATCGCTTCTTGCATGTTTGATCTTGGCGTAAGGGGAATGAACCCGGAAGTTTTTGCTTGCATCTAGGAATGGACAAGAATGGTGACAATGATAACACTGTAAAGGATCTCGACAGTACTAAACCATACTAAAACGACCCAGATGTATTAGGTTGGTGCATAAGTTTCCGCGGGTTTCTTTTTTCCAATTATCTGCTTCTAGGCATGGGCTGCTTAGGTACCCTCCGTGCCATTATTTAGGAGGATGCTTGGTCGTAACAATCGCAGCTTTGAAATAGATCATGATTGTAATGCGCATGTGTAACATATTTTTTTCTAGACATCAAAGCGAAAATTGATGGAAAATTCGATTTTAGGTATTCTGATTCATAGTAAACCCTCCTCAAACCAATGATCCTTAAATCCGGCCAAAATTTGCAATTATAAAGGAAGGGTTGATGGTTCAGATGAGCACACGAAATCCGATTTTCAAGCTGTTTGGGAGAGAGCGTGCTGCCTAAAGTATCATTTTCGATGGACAAATATTCTATATAAATTTCAGGAAATTGCTACTCTCAGAAATATAGTTATAGGCTCACCACAAAAATATCGTGAACTGAGTTAGGTAAGAGCTTTGTATTCCACTTCCAGTTAGATCCCTAGGTTTGCAGGTTCGAAAATGCGATGAGATTTTAAAAAATTCAAAAAAATTTCAAATATAGAAATATGTTCAGAGGCTTGACTTAAGTGGCCCTTCAGGAGTAATTCCACCCTCTTGCTCACATTTGGTCGCCACCTCAATGCACTTCACGTTGGTACTTTAGTTATGGATTTATCATTGTTCTCAGTGGAGAACTGTGGAGTCAAAGTGGACAGTATATTTCCGACAACGTTCACTTTGAACTGAAACTGCGGCTTTCTTTCTGATGCGATTGGCCCAAAATAAAGTGCGATAGAAAGGTAATCCACTACTTGATACAGCAAGGCTAGGCTAGTTTAGATAGCTGAATTAGAAAGGAAGATACAGGCCTATGTTGACGAGTGTGAAAATCCGCGGAAACTTATGCACCAACCAGATATAACCTCATTTCTTTTTGAAACTGCAAACTCAAATCGTTGTAATGCTCCTGAAACTCATATCGATTTTCAATTTGAAGCTTAGCGTACGGGAAAGTCGCAATAAGTTTCAGAAATCTCAGAAAAGGTGTCTCAGAATCAATTTCGTATCAAGAAGTTTGCGAGAAATTTAAAAAAATAGCCCCATTGTTCACCCTTCTCTGCACAGAACAATAGAGGCTGAGAACGCTATGTACGAGGAAGATGGAAAATACTTCGGCTTTGCATGGTAAAGATTTTGTCGTCTGTCGTCTGATCGTGATCGCATAAACGGTCCATACATGTGAACATCACTGATCGAATACTGTACAAAGAAGGGGGTCTGTCAGACAGAACTGTTTTCCATATCTCTATCTGCCGATTTGTTAATTCGTTCATCCCGGTCAGAGAAAGCGAGAGAGTGTTTGAAGATGAGAGATTGGGAAAGCCCCACCCCCAGCTGCCCCTCCCCCAGCCGCTGTGCAGCAAGTCAAACGCCATTGTCAATTGTCAGTGTCACTGTTATTGTTCTATTTGCTTGTTGTTTATCCGTGAGGAGACATCTCTGCTTTACGGAAGAACATCTTTCTCACAATCTCACGCTCTCTCCCTACGATGATTAATGTCTCCTTATGCAGTTCCGGGCTTAATCCCCTCTTCATTTCTTCTCATTCTCACTCTGGTTAGTCTTCCAGCATGGAAGGCGCTTTAGCCAGGGCGGGAGCTGCTCCCGTTGTCTGGCCCTCGATCTGGTCGCTTCCATGGCACGACTTGGTGTTCGTCTTCTACCACATCATCGTGGGAGTTGCTGGCATTGTGCTCAACACCTTCTGTATCATCTCGATGAAATTCAGCCCTCCTCTCGGTCTCAGGTTCGCAATTTGACACTTCTTTGGCACTACTCATACCCCGTCTGGCTTCCCAATCGGAGCGGTCGATGGTCTTATTGCCCTCAGACCTAACTTTCAGTGGTCTCAAAGCGATCCTCTTCCTCATGCTTGTCTTCAATCTCTTCGAGAACATCTGCAGTCTGTTCACGATGATTCGTGTGATCCCGATCGACCAAATCGCCGTCTATGTCTTTCTCGGACCGTGCAGTCTCCTCGATCCGAGAGTGTGCCATGCAAGTGAGAATCTCATTCTTACTAGGGTACTCTTGGTTGAGTTACGGTAGCGAAGAACGGTTGTTCGGGTTACGGTAGCCTTCCATCCCAACTCTCCCCTACCAAAAGTTTACGGTAGTTTTCCATCTCAACCCCCCTCCCCAAGGATTACCGTAGACTTCTTTCCCAACCCCCAAGGGTTACGGTAACCATCTGTCCAAACCCCAAGGGTTACGGTAGCCTCCCTTCCAAGTCCCCAAGGGTTACGGAAGCCATTCTTCCAAGCCCCCAAGGATTACGGCAGCCATCCTTCCAAACCCCAATGGTTACTGTAGCCTTCCTTCCCAACCCCCAAGGGTTACGGTAACCATCTGTCCAAACCCCCAAGGGTTACGGTAACCATCTGTCCAACCCCCAAGGGTTACGGTAACCATCTGTCCAAACCCCAAGGGTTACGGTAGCCTCCCTTCCAAGTCCCCAAGGGTTACGGCAGCCATTCTTCCAAGCCCCCAAGGATTACGGCAGCCATCCTTCCAAACCCCAATGGTTACTGTAGCCTTCCTTCCCAACCCCCAAGGGTTACGGTAGCCTTCCTTCCCAACCCCCAAGGGTTACGGTAACCATCTGTCCAACCCCCAAGGGTTACGGTAACCATCTGTCCAAACCCCAAGGGTTACGGTAGCCTTCCTTCCTTCCAAGTCCCCAAGGGTTACGGCAGCCATTCTTCCAAGCCCCCAAGGATTACGGTAGCCCTCCTTCCCAACCACAATGGTTACTGTAGCCTTCCTTCCCAATCCCCAAGGGTTACGGTAGCCTTCCTTCCCAACCCCCTAGGGTTACGGGAGGCTTCCTTCTCAACCCCAAGGATTACGGTAGCCTTCCTTCCCAACCCTCCCTCTTAAGGGTTACGGTAGCATTCCTACCCGGCCCTCCTCCTAAGAGTTACGGTAGCATACTTTTCCAACCCTCCCCCTAAGGGTTACGGTAGCCTACCTTCGAAACCATCCTCCTAAGGGTTACGGTAGCATACTTTTCCAACCCTCCCCTAAGGGTTACGGTAGCCTACCTTCGCAACCCTCCTCCTAAGGGTTACGGTAGCCAGAGAAAAGGGGGGAGTGGTTTTCGTAAGCAGTTTCACAGCTTGTTTGCGCGAGCACACATCATGCAGACAGATCGGGATGAATTGTCATTATGCTCTTTCAGCGCTCGCATTCCAAATCCACAACAACATTGTGCACTGCTCCCTAATCCTGTTCGCGTTCATCAACCGCTTCAACGTTCTCAGGAGGTACTCGAATCAGGGTTTTTAAATAAAAAAAAGTGTCCATTCAGTGAGGAAATCATGAAGGACTGGCAAAGAGCTGTGATCCTGCTCTTCGGCTGGATTCCGGCCCTTGTGGATATGGTAGTACAGTTGACCTGAACTATTTCAACGCCTAATGTTCAGGTTATGTACGTGTTGAGCTATTCCGATTCTATCCTTCTGCGGCGATCCATAGTTACGGCTCTTCCCCAGTATGACTTGGGCAAATATCGACTGATTGGTGGGATATTGGACCCATTTCCGGGATCATTTAGTCCATTCAGTCCACTTCAACATCTACGATCCTCTCGTTCTTGCTCACACCATTATCTCTAGTGTCTACCCTCTGATGGCCATAATTGCGATTCTGATCCTGAGATGGAAGGTAAGACCAACTCACTTTTCGCACTTTGATTTTTCAAAAGAGTCAACGACGAGACATTGAAACACATTAGGAGAGAAGCTAAGGCAAAGAGATCACTTTCAGATTCGCAAGATGATTTTAGTCTCCGAAGCCAAGAAGAAAACGTTCAAGAAGCAGCTGTTGATTGCAAGATTACGATTCCAAACTATGAAACACAGATTTCGTTGCAGATGCTCACATTTCTCCTCGTTCACGCTCTTCTAACTGGATTCGGCGAGGTTCTCTATGGTATCGAGCAGTTCTTCGGTGTGCACGTCGTCGCTATGGAGTACATGATTATGGGAGTAAGTGAGGGCTGATCACTCGTTCCGGAAACCCCCGTACTTTAAGAGTTTTAGCAGCTTCAACTTTTGTGAACCAATGAGAGAGTGTGTGATGATGAGAGGATTAGCAAAAGTTGAGGGGCTATAGGGTTTCCGGAGCCACTCCATCTATGCATGACTTTCCTTTAAGACCTGGTCATCGGCAGCTACCCTTTCGCCGATCATTCTAATCGCCTTCCTTCCGTCCTTCCGAAGGTACGCTCTTGTGATTTTTGCCAGGAACTAATGTTTGCTTTCAGATTCTTCAAACGAGTCTGCGAGGCGATTGTGAAACGCATTCGAAGCTGGTTCAGGAGAATCAGAAGAATCTTCACTCGATCCCAGTAATCACACTAATCCTGCCACCCATCCAATATTCTTACAATATGTTCCTACTCTCACCTCACGAATACTCATTCTCACATCTACCTTTACCAAGAACAAATTCAGTTGATAATATTCAAAAACCGAACGATGTTATGCATAAATAAATACTTTATCCATCGTCAGACGATTAGTTGCAGCAAATGTAGGCAGCCATAATCAAGATGACTAGTGTAACGGCGATCATTCGTTGTATCGGATCCTCCCACTCTGATTCGACCACCCGTGAATCCTTGTCGACAACTCCAACTGGCTTAGCTGAAAGGGCAACGAACTCACACAAACTAGACTCGATTTCTAAAATGTCTCTACCTTCTCGTTTTGGGCGTATTTTGAGCCAAAACTACTAGATTCAAGCCCAACTGGGAGCTGAGAAACACTCTAGCTCGGTCCAGAACCGGAAATTGTCCAACCTGGATTACGGTCGTTTGCGTCCTTCTTCTTCCTCAGACTGTCCCATTCCCTCCACGTATACTTCCTGATCTTCTCAAACTGAGAATGGCTGTCGCGTTTGAAGAGCACCTCAATGAAAGTGTTCACTACCCGAACTTTTTCCTGAGTGTTCGCCCCTGCGGACTGGCTTTTTCCCTTTAGGAGAGACCGACATATCTTCTGCAGAAAACAGTATAGGGGAAGTCAACAAAAAACTAAGTTACTAGTCACTTCATGTAAAATGGCAGCTTTTTGCACGAGTACGCGGATTGAGGAGAGCGAGAGTTGAAGGGACTAGTCACTGCGTTGCAGCACAATTGCTACAATCATGTTTCCCACCTTGATCCTTGGTTCGGTGGCATACATGTTCCACTAGAGGGGAGACCGCCCTCGTCTCCTCAGAGGCGAAGAAATGAAAAAGAGAGTCCCACCTCAATCCTTGGTTCGTTGGCGTATACTTCGACGACGAAAGAAGAGCAGGGCGCGGGTGGAAGGTCGTTCCACTCATCCAATGCAGAGATGGCACGCGAAAAGGCGATTAGAGGAGGGCCATCCTGATATTTAAATGTGCCCCGCCAGCACTTTTTCACCTGCACAAACCAACACCATCACGTCGAGTTTTCTCTCTTCGCATAGAACGGAATCAGATCTACATTCTTCCACTCTGTCTGAGGCAAACCCAATGAAGCCATTAATGAAATCGGCGTGGGCCGACTTGTTTCGGCCAAGTTGCGCCTGTAGTGCGTCTTTGTTTGATATGGGAGAGTAAAATACCTTGAAATACGTCCTTCTCCCATCCGTTTCTATGCATTTCCTCAATTCCGGGCTAAATCTCATGGCTGGGTTCTCCGATTGAACTATGGACGCTTCAACTAGGGATGAGGTGAATGCTGAACAACGTTTGTTGATTGAAGTTCACATCGTTGTTACTCACGAGCACATGCAGATGGGGTTTCTTCATTAAAAATTTGTTCGAATCGACTACTCACGTTCTCGTGTTCAATTAGCGTCTGAAAGGTGCACCTACGTCAAGTTTTCGATAGTGCTTCTCACCTCATAGACGTCGATAAATGGAATCAGTGGGATTCCATCTCTCATATTTCCGACGAGGCCGGAACCAAAATACAGACCCGTTGAGTGGTGGCTCTTGCGATCACAAGATGCGATTCGAAGCTGAATGATCATTAGTGAACATAAATTTGGAATTTGTCTGACACTTGTGGAACTCCCCGGAAGAACGAATAGTTTTCTCTCATTCTATGCATTAGATTGCCTAACGCCGTGGTCGGGCGGGTGGTAAGTAGACACTCTTCCGGTGAACTGCACAAGTATCATTTGTCTCACCTCTCTTCGCATATTTCGCGTGTCCAGGAATCCACTTTGAACATATCTTGAATGGAATCTCTGACCTTGGACGAAGGCTTGCCTCGCACTCGCCTAAGATAGTTCTTGTATATTTTTTACTGCGACTGACCACTCCTGCACATCTCCAGACATTTCCTAATGCTTATTCCTCTCCATCCATCCCCTACCCTGCGAGAATTAAATTTAGGGAATCACTGAAACTCAATTTATTTCCTCGGTATTGTCCGGAGAGGTGCAGAAGTGCCATACTTTGCTACATCAGAAAGATGCTCCCCTCCACGAAAGAAGATTTCTGCGGACTGGTTGTTCACTGGGTAGAGAGGCAAATCGATGTTCGCACTTCGGAGCAACTGAATCAATTGATGAGGTGGCCTAAGGGTATTGGCACAATAATGTAGGTAGTACATCACAAGGAACCTACCACAAATACCGCTGATGGTTTCTCATCCCAGGCTGACGAAATGGGCATACGTATAGAGAATAGGAAGAGAACGGGAAGGGGAAACATTGGACACTGAAGAGGGAAGCGAACTAACTGACTAACTGAAACGGAGGAGAGAAGATTATGTAGATGAGGGCAAGTTCCATTTCACTTTATTCGAAAGAGAGAAACATCTCTCCCTTCCAAACTGTACGATTTTTTTGCGACTTTGACGCATTCTCTTTGACTGTACACTGTTCAAATTATCGATTGTCACTTTCGAGATGCGACTGTCTTGATAGTGAGAGTAGATGACTAGGAAGACCAAGTTTGGAAACCATAAAATCCAAGGAAACGGCATCTTCTAGCTTCCTTTACAAGGAAATTGTCATGCTTTGTCCATCCTAATTGACTGCATTAATTTGCTTTCGCTGTAGTTAAGTAAACTTGTATAGTGAATACCGGCAGGACTGTCGGAATTGGCGTTTTCGTTTCATCTCCTCGTTGACTTTCTCTTTCTTTGCCATGTCATCGATGTTCGAGACCGTGAAGAAAATCCGAAATTGCCTGCATTTCCGAACCCCTCCCAATTCCTTCTCTTTTCCCCCTTCTACTCTCCCTTCCTCTGGCTTGATCTCTTTCCCATCCGACCGTATGAGAGAGCGTGCGAAATGATGAGACACCAACCCTTCGAGAGGGAGAAAAAGGAGATCGGAAACGCTGACAATTTCGGGGAATCCCTCAAAGATCAAATCGTTCGAGTGAGAGAGGTGAAAGGACTAACGGGAGCACACAATTGCCGACACCGAACCATCCACTTGTCAGTGAATTGGGATGGGGAAATGCCAACAGAGAATGAAAATATACAATACAATCAAAGTGCTTCAGGGACATCATGCCGCAACGGTTGAGCTGGAGATCGAGGATCGGCCGATTCACTACGGACGTTAATCGGAACCATGACCCGATCTACTGAATTCATCTCACGCACCTATTATCCCCTGTTCACCTGTTTCGATTCTTTCTTTACGATGCAAAAATGTCCCTGCTGTACACATTCTAGCTTCTCCTTCCTACCAGCCAACCCACTTATTTGTCTTCTCCCGTGTCATTCTAATTGTTCATTGACCACTATCGCCAAGTCTCATCCGACAGCTAGCAACCAAAACATGATTTCATGAGCCCTTCTCAAATTAGGAGTCTCACGAGCCCAATACAAGTCACGCCTTTTCTAACTGTTCTATCTAGACAACAATCCCCGTTTGCGACTACGCTATTTCCTTACCGGTTTCCGGCACGAACTTTTCGAAACTTTACTCTATTTTCTCTTTCCAATCGCTTTGTCAACTGTAATAAACCAATAAAGACACCCGATTGTGATCTGATGAAAATATTGTGCATAAGAAATCCTGGGAAGAAACGAGAATCTCAGTTCAGTTATCAGTAATCGACAAAAAGCTCAAATACAGTTGATATTCAGACTTTCATATCAACCGATAGCGATAGGGGATGATCCTGAAGTACAAATCAACACAGACAAGGTTTCTCAGATGTCAATCTACTTGGTGAGTCAAAGAGTCAATGTGAGAGTTGCTATCATTACTTTCATGGAGAATACGCACAGTTCCAATGTTGTTCAAGCCGAATTTCTAGAAAATGCAACCCATTTCTTCCTCCTTTCTTCCGACTCTTCCCTCTGCAGTTGTTGCCTCGGATTCGTTGTCTCTGTATACGAATTTCGGTCTGATCTGCTGACAATGTGTTCAGTAAAACGATTAAAAAGAAGGAAGGTTTAATTGGAGGTAAAGAAGTCGCGGCAACTCATTCGTAATATTACCAATGATTTTATGTTTATCTCGTTGTTTCTATGGTAATCCTCGATAAATGATGCATAAACAACAATAGAATTGTTCAAAATGAATGTCTCTATGCTAAAATATGGCATCGTATCTCATTGGAAATGTAACCGAAGGAGTCAAAGAGAAAATCAAGAGCCGTAACAAGAGCCGGAGAAAGAGCCGCTTCCAGAGCCAGTGAATAGCACGACCAAGCCCCCAAAGTGTACTGTAGTCACTCCCTCTGTTCTTTCTACCTTCATACACACTCACGTGGTAAGCACAGGGCTGATCGATAGTCCACTCAACCGTCTCTAACTCTCTCCGTTTCCCACACTCTCTCCCTCCGGTCCACTCTTATCAGAGAGCATGTGTACTGGCTCGGTCCCTTGGCTCAGAATCACACCCCCTGGCTACGCTCGACCTCAATACAATGGGCAGAGAGAGAGGGGCCGAGGGTAGCCAGACCGTTCTCTTCTCATTCATACCCTCTCTTCTTCTCCTTTTCCCGCCTATTTTGGTCCCAATCACCCTTTGAGTTTGAATCCCTTTCTTTTCAGGAATGAATAGTAATCGTTTGGACGAAGAGGAGATGGAGGTGCAGAGAGGAGACTGGGACGTGGAGATGGAAGCGGCAGCTGCAGCAGCTTTCGACCCGACCGATGCAGCTGTTGCCGATCAAGCGGAGGATGTGGAATGGAGCGAGCCGGTAAGTAGTATTACCCTACCGTGACCTACCGTACCTGTCTCCTGACCTACAGTCCCGTCCCTAACCTTTGTGGGCACCTAATCCTTTCCCACTGAACCATCTAATCTTAACCCTTACTTGTCCTTTCCTGCCCGCAAATCTTTCTATTACACGCCCGCAGTCTAGTTGTGATTTCCGGGGCTCCAATACTTTGATCGGGTTGATTATCGATTGCGCGCCCTGTTGAGTAATAAGAGCTCAGCCCTTCCCATGCCGATGCCTAGTGTATAGCGAGCGTGACCAGAGGGTAAATGGGAGGAGAGGGAGAGGGAGAGGGTTAGGGGTGTTCCAAGAAAGAGAGACTCCAGAGACTGATCGGGGTCAATCAAATGGGACTAGAGAGAGAGAGAGAAAGTTATACAGGGGGGAAGGACTTGAGGGGAAGGGGGATAAGAAGCAGCTCTGGGAGAGAGGGAGGAGAGAAAACGGCGGATTTGGGCCTAGAGGGAGAGAGGCGAGACGGTAGCTACCGTAGTCAGGAACCTTCAAGTCAAGTGGAATCGCAAACTGGCTGGAAACGGTGTCGAGAAATATATCGAAACCTCTCCCCTTCTCCTCTTCAGCAAGGGGCCTTCAAGAATGAACTGATTGCGTTCCTTATGAGCCTTTGCCTAGCAACCGAGGATGAACGTGGGCTTCGCGCGCGGGTTACGGTAGAGATTTCGGTTCTGAAGAGTACGATATGTGAGATTACTGTAACTCGGGGAGCAGTTTTCTGCTTGTGTGTAGTGTGTTATGGTTACGGTGCTTCCCTGCTGACGATATTTCATTATATTTTGAAGAGAAGGTATTCGATTTATTGATAGGTTTCGAAAACACACTGGCTCAACCTTCCCTCAATCAATGTGGTATATTCTGGGATGTTTTGAAATGACTTCCCGTATTTCCCTTCTTTCTTCGGATTACGGTACGCTTCCAATACAACCCGCTCCCATCCCCGTTCTCCCCCTCCCTCCGCCCCCGCCTGTAAAGGAAGCTTGGCCACGGTCCGCAAGACCATAGTGCGCGAGGAGAGGACAGCCGCGAACGGGGGGCTTAGCTCAGTGGTGAGAGCAGCCGATCCATGGACGGAAGGGCATTGGTTCGATTCCATCAGCCTCCATCAGTCTTTTGCGCGCTCCTCTGACATCTTCACACGTCCAGGAACGTGTTGGATCTTCTTTGGACGTGCACTCGGGCATTTCGGATTAGATATTAGTCTAGATTGTGTGTGTTTAGATTGTGATCAATTTGTTGCAGGGCATGCACGAAGTATTCGAAGGATGGCAACCAATCTATCATACGACAGGGCAGATGGCAATTCTCTCGAATTTCCCGAAGCGCATTCTCCCGTGAGTGACTCGAGCAAATTTTTGTATTCAAAAACTGGTAAGAGTGCACAATAAGGGAAACACAGTTAGCAAATTTCCAATTCTTGTTGTATGCTCAACACCGATTCAAGAATGTAGTGTGCAAAACGTAGTATTCATGAAGCGTATCAGAGGCAGTTATAAAATAATTACATTTTAATTAATATTGAATGTTTTTTGCAGAATCACTTTCGAGCATCGGGTCGAGAAGTTATGGGGAGAATACGATGAGACCAGCTACGAGGTCTTGGAATTCGACGATGTGGAAGAAGTTTCACATGAGGACATTGAAGTTCAGACGGATGTTCAGCATGACACCAACTCGTATTTCGCCCAGAAAGTTTCTTCATTGCTACCTCAAGTGAGTCCATAAACCTTGTTCACTTTTTTTGCAATAAACCTGGGAATTCCCCTTGGAACTCGCTATTGCAGCTCGATGCCGCCACTACACGGGCGGCCGAACTGGAAGCAGCAGTAAAGGACAGGGAGATCTACATATCATGCCTCGAAGATGATGTTTGTGATTGAATTAAAGTTAGGCACCGTCGAAAAAATGGTCGAGATTGTGCAGTGAAACATATTCCATATTCTCTCTGATCATTCTGACCATTACAGTTTGACTCAGTTCTCGAGTGGACCAACCGAGCCGTGAATCAGGGAGATCAAGCGAGAGAGAACAATTGGAAGATCAAGAAAGAAATGAAGGAGAAGGAGCAATTTATTGCTGAGCTGATCTCGCAAGTATGTGACTATTGGATATTGAAGTATACGATGAACTGTTTGGAGACATTTGATCATATTCGCCATTACAGCTCGACGCCGCTGTAACACGAAATGCAGACGTGGAGGCAGCGTTGGACGACAAGGAGTTCGAGGTTGCTGATCTCCACAATGAGGTTTGTGATAGAATCAAAGTTAAGCACCGTCGAAATTTCATAATGGAGAGACTGTGATCAGGCACACTATTACAGCTCGCCTCCTGGATGGATCGGGCTAACCAAGCCGAGGAAGAAAGAAAGGCTGAGACAGCGGAGTTGGAGAAACTAATTGAAGAACAGAATAGAATGGTTTGTGATTGCATTGTCGTCGGGTACCGTAGAAACAATGACGAAACTGTACTGTGAGACACATTCGAACGAGAATAATCAGGCATATCATTACAGATTATGGGAGAAAAAGAAAAGACGAAGGACGCCAAAGCGGAAGCTGCTCTACTGAGGAAAACAAACGCTGAGTTGCAGGCAGCGAATCAGAATGTGAGTGAGGGAGCAGTGCTAACTATTCGGATCGTGATACACAATTAGGGTTTCATGATCCGGATAGTCTAAATAATTAACACTTTCACTTCAGCTGCGCGCGACGATTCTCTCGCTGCAGTCTCCCATCCGCTCAAAGCAGACTCCAAGACTAATGGAGAGAGAGGTATACATGGATTATGGCGTATCATAGGGCAAACGAATAGTTGCAGAAGAGCCACAATGAGGTCGCCCGTGCTCAGCGAATTAAGCGGATGGCAGAGATGAAGGAAGAGGTATGCAATATCGATTGCCTAGAGGATACGAATGATAATAATTGAGATGAGAAGTGATAACCACGGAAATTCGAAGAATGTGAAGCGTAAGGCGGATGCAGGAACTCCCGCAATTGATATGAAGAAATCGAAAGTTTCAGTCGAAGAAGGGAGAGTAAGAAAATTGATATAGATTAAATAATCAATTATCACGCTACTATTTCGAAACGTATTTTATAATGTATTATGTAATGGCATGATTGTTTAGGTTATCTTTTTGACTATTTCATTCCCAAATTTCAGAAAGGTGAAGTGAAGATCCGGAAGACTGATGGAAAGGAGAACTCGAATGAAGTAGGACAGCAGAAATTCGTCGAATTCGCAGGTTTGTTCCTTTTCAAACTAGATTTTTCGTGAAATTACCAAAAATGATTTTACTGAACATTCACAATGTTATAATGAATAAAACGATTAATGAAAATCATTGCAGAATTGTCGCCAGAAGCAGAAGCATTGTGTGACAGAGTGTGGCAGAATGGCACTGATGCGTTTCTAGCCGAGCAAATTATCGACGGTTTCAATCCCCTGACGAGGAATGACCTCAACTCGTTGTATGATAGCAACTGGCTCTGTGGAGTGGTACCGATCTGCAGATTAAGGAGGTAGTAATTAATTGATTGCCAGGTGATATCGGATTTCCTGCGTCTCATCAATGATAGAAGCGTGAAGAACAGCACTCTTCCAAAGGTAATTTATCTGTAGTGATATTGATACTGTGTAGAGTTCCTTTTCGCATTCTAAAAATTGCAGGCTCATGCTTTTGACACCTACTTTTATTCGACTATCACCAACCCAAGTCTTTCGTTTGAGCAGATCCGGAGACGTTCAAAAAAGGTGAGTGCACTTTTAGATAGAGCGACATTTTTGAGAGTGATTACCCAATTTATTCTCACTATGTTTCAGATCGAACTCTTCGAGCAAGATATTCTCCTCTTCCCGACTCATTTGCGCCAAAGCCACTGGACCCTACTGGCAGTGAACTTCAACCGCAAGAAGATCGAATACTACGACTCTCTGAGGTCCATGGCTGACAAAGAGATGGAGAAGGGCATCATTGAGAATGTGAAGAATTTCCTTCTGGTGAGATACTTTCCTCTCAAAAGGACCTTATTGATACTAGTGCAAAATAAACTCTTTACAGAAGGAGGCCGCGGTCCGCAGAGTGAGTCTGGACTTCACCGGTTGGGAGGAAGAGTGGATGAAGGACATCCCCCAACAGGCGAATGGAAGCGGCGACTGTGGCGTGTTCGCCTGTTATTTCGCCGAACGCCTCTCCCGTAATGCCCCGATCAACTTTAACTCTTCCCATATGTCATATCTGAGGAAGAGGATGATGTACCAGCTATTCAAGCACGACCTTTCAGCCTCCTAAATCGAGTATTCACCCCTCCCCAAGATTACTGATGTTCCTCATAACAACGTAGTATGAGTTTTCGCTAGCATTCGCATTGATTAGTTCGATATTTTTCATGGATCATATCTTGTATTTTCGCTTTATACATCCAGTTTCATGCTTTAATTGACTGATCCCTCCAATCCAAAGTCCCCACAACTCAGCTCTAGATTGAGCTATCGGTAGCAGTCGCATCGATTTGTTTTATTGTTTTCAGAGAGCATATCATGTACTTTTGCCTTCTTCATCCTGTTCCCTGTTCTGATCCAGACTCCTCCAGAACTAAGCCCCCATGATTGATTCCTCCTTTTCTAGATTGAATTCTCGCTAGCAGTCGCATTGATTAGTTTCTTTCTATTTTCATCACGTGTTTTCGCCTTTTTTATCCTGTTTCATGAACTACTTGATTGATCCAGTCCCTTTATATCAACCCAGCACATAGCAGGAATGACTTGCTCGCTCAACAGCGCAATCGCGTATGTATCTATTTCCATCTCTCACCATGGTATTATCAACGTTCAATGGAAACAATATAGTTATTTTGTTTGTTTCTTGATCTCATAAGTTCACTTCGGAATGTCGTATTTATTCTGTTGACCATTTATTACATTTGCCATCGCAAATTGGTCTTTTTTTTCTTCAAATAATATGATAAATTTGTGAAAATTAACAAAGAAATTCTAAAAAAGTGTGGCCGTTAAGAAAAATATAATTAAAAACCAGCGCCCTGCGAGAGAGCATCAAGACGACGAAGTGATTATTGCTATTCACTTGTCCAGTGTCGATTTGTCCTTTTGATACTGTCATGACATCCCATCATGATCGTAGATATAGTGCAGCAAATATGTTTCATAGACGTTACTAGTAAGCAACGTAATCCAGTAATCAACGAGCCAACCTGGAAACCGTAAGCATGCTGTCTTGAAAATAAACTGATTACTCCCCTTTCGTTTCTCAATTCACCCTTCGAGCTTCTCATTCCTCATTGGCTCACAGGAAGTATCGAGACAGTACGATTCATTTGCGTCCACTTCATAGTGCGAATTCGTCTTAATCTGTCGACTACTAACTGAAGTGCACTCACTTTCGATGAGCAGTGACACTCCTCGTTCCCTTCTCTCATTGGTGAGAGAATGAACGGAACTGAGAGAGCGTGCCCTTTAACGGCTAATTAGGACCCAAGGGGTTTGAGTGATCGCCGTATCAGTACAGTGGTCGGAGCTTCCAAGTTAAGATTGGCGAGTTGGCCAGTGATTATCGGCCTTTTCCTGTTAGTACCTTGCTATTTATGTAATTTATTTCATTTACTGGTACCTGAAAAAATGCCACGGCAAACGCGCAACTCACCATATTCTGGTGGGCTCGATTGATTCATAATTCGCAAGGGCCACGGAATCCCAGGCTGATCCTATTTTGATCTTTGATCTCCATCCTAATTCTTCCGCCGTCTAAGGGGAGATGCGTGGTTGAGTACTACGGTCCCAGATGGTTAGGGGTACTGTATCCTAACTTGATCTTTGATCTCCATCCTAATTCATCCGCCGTCTAAGGGGAGATGCTTGGTTGAGTACTACGGTCCCAGATGGTTAGGGGTACTGCATCCTAACTTGATCTTTGATCTCCATCCTAATTCATCCGCCGTCTAAGGGGAGATGCATGGTTGAGTACTATGATTCCGGATGGTTAGGGCTACCATATCCTAACTTGATCTTTTATCTCCATCGTAATTCACCCGCCGTCTAAGGGGAGATGCATGGTTGAGTATTATGATTCCGGATGGCTGGGGCTACCATATCCTAATTTGATCTTTGATCTCCATCCTAATTCATCCGCCGTCTAAGGGGAGATGCGTGGTTGAGTACTACGGTCCCGGATGGTTAGGGCTAC
>LS503355.1:320555-341160 GCA_900490845.1 Pristionchus japonicus
ATCGAGAATGATCGAATTTGGAATGATATTCGAGAATTACCAAATATGGATTAATAATCGAGAGTGACCAAATATGGATTAATAATCGAGAATGACCATATATGGATTAATAATCGAGAGTGATATCACTGATATCAGTCGAGAGTCGAGAATACACCCTTATAAGGAAATGTAACTGAGGGCTGTAACATACTACTCGTTCGCTGTCGAGGGAGGGCACCTGAGTGGCTGGGTTCCATCGATCCCGGGTGGTCAGGGCTACCGTATACCAACTTGATCTTTGACCGCTTGCTAAATCATCTGCATTCTGGGGTAGAGATCAGAGGTCAAGTGGGTACGGTGTCCCTGACCAGGAACTACCAAACCCAAACGACACGTGTCATTCTGAGCTGCAATATGTCTAGTTGCAAGTTTGTCGTTGACGATATCGGTATTTCCTTTTCGTGGGGTTCTGTCATGTCTTTTTTATCATTTCCAGCGCTATCTCTGAAATGTCTACTCCTCTGGATCAAGCAATCGCTCGTATTGAACAGGTATGCGGCAATTGTTTCATGACTTTTGAAGAATCGACGATCATTTTACGATCTTCACCATACGATCTTTGCTTTTAGGGTACGTCAGTCCGTCTCATATCAGGCTTTCCCGAGGTGTAGCTAGGGCAGCCATCGTACGAAAACTGATTGATCTTTTCCTACCTCACTATTTGAGTGGGCGCTTGAGCGGGTACTGATCGAAAATCATAGGAATGATCGAAAGTGGGATGAAATTATTTTTTCGTGCCTTTTTTTTCTGAAAAATAAACTGCGACCAGAAAGTCAGTGAAGCGGAAGTAAGAAAAGGTGAAAAGTGGACCAAGTTCCTTTGAAAGACGAGTAAGCGAGGAGGGAAACTGACCCCATTCCCTAGTCGAGAAGGAGAGTCTCCAGATTCCGTCTTTCAACGAGAGCGCTGACCCATGAACTGAGAATGGGGCGTACCCTGGAAGGGAGAGGAGACTTTTCATAACCTCTCGGCAGCAAATTCTTCTGTTTTTCTGCCTTTCCTTAGCAGTTTGCACGGTATTTGCAAGATCTAGTTTCCATTGATTGATAATAGCGTCCTAGAGTTGTAGAGATGATCCGAGTGGTCATTTGTTCGGAATATAGTGAATTGCTTGTCATTTTCGCTCATACGTTGCCGAATACTTGCAGTGCGAGGCAACAATACGTCTGATGAGGGAGACATTCGAAGAGGCCGAGGTCGGATTCATCGATAAGTACGTGTTATTCCATTCGCGGATTACGGTACTCTGAGAGCCTATCGATAACTAACTTTGCAGGGTGGATACTCTGACGAATACAATGGACAATCTCCAGATCCAGAACATGAAACTTCATCGGGAGATTCAAGTTTGTTTAAATGGAATCGATATGACGATTCTGGATAACTTGGCATTCATTCTCCGTGGATTTAGTCGTCACGCCGCTCCGGAGAGTGAGAGGGGCAAGGGATGGAGGAGGAAGAAAGTCGAGAGAGAAGGATGGCCATAATGTAGCATGAGACAAATAATATCGTGATTTCTTGAGCGTAGGGCATTAGTTCCATTCCACACAGTAGACGCAATTCATTCAGAGACCTCGTAGGACATCTATCAACTTGACTGTCTTGCAGAGAATTTCATCCGAACTCGGTCGTCTCATCGCTGTTGTCTTCGGTCCGGAAGAGGAAATCGACGAGGAAGAGGATAAGGAAGATGAGAAGGCTGAGAACGAGGAGAACGAGGTGAGAAAGAAGGTCTTGGCGAGAGAAGAAGAAGAAGAAAAGAAGAGAAGTGAAAAAGGGCACGAATATGAACGAATTCACGCTGTTGTCACTCTTTATCTTTTTTTAGGAGAAGGAGGAGAAGAATGAGAAGGACTCGAAAGTCAAGAAGTGAACTCATTCCAACCTTCCCGCAATCATCCCTAACTCTGATCCCATTCTCATCGCTACCGTATCCACCAATAATCCTACGCTTTCATGAACCGATTTGGATAAACTCTCTCGTTTCCGTCTGATTTGCTAGTGCATATGATCTGGCCTGTATAACGGCAGAACCCTGTAGTCGTGGGATGTGGAATTGTGTGGAGAATAGGAGGTATGCGTCCATGATTAGCATAACACACCTTTATCATCGATGCATAATCACAACATATCGTACAATCGACACGACACATTTAGGACTATACTCAATTCAGTTACGAGAACCTGCAAGGCACAATTACAATAACTGAGCCGTAATTAACCTAGCGTGGTCGGGCTATTAGCGGGAAAGACGACGGAAATTCAAGAAACACTTTTACAAGTAACGATTGTTTACTACAACATCGTTCAGGGGCAAAACATACATTAGGATACAAGAAAACGAGTAGATTTGGAGTGATCTCTCAACATAATGGACAACATTGTTCGCAAACATCGCGAGTACTACTACTTACTACACCGGAGGATAAGCCGGTAAACATGATGGAAGTAAATTATGAATGGGCACATGGTAGTATCCTACTGATGTAACCATGGTATGTGTGTGAGATTGGGGAAACAAACGCAGTTGATAGGAAACATGCAAAATTTACAAAGAAGGTAATCCAAACGATCGAAAATTGTCTCATACGTTTCGTTGCTTTCGGGAAAAAGAATGAACACAGACGTTGCTTTCAGTGAAAGTTATTTCGGCGAACTTAACGTGCATTGAGATCATTTTGAATCAACTGAACGAGCATTCTTTTACGAAAGTATTCGATATGGCTCTGATTGAAAGGGAATACGGGACGTTCGCTTCTGGTAGCATAATCAGCGTACTTTACCGCAAACACTCCACAATCATACTCATTGTCTTGGAGCGGGATGTCGTTCCGCACGTGAATAGTCCACTCTTGAGGATCGAAGTTGAACTGGCTCTTCTTGTCGTTTGCCTCCATCTAAAATGCGCACAGTTCACTTAGAAAAGAAACAAGTGGTATTCAAAATGTACTGAACTTACCTCTAGATATCTGAGAATCCACTTTGCAATGTACTCTCCTTCACTCTTCTTCTCCTCCGAACTTTCATAATTCATAGAGTCGTAGTAATCGATAGATCTCTTATTCACGTTGACGATTATCAGCGACCAGTGATCGTTCACATGGATGGGGAATAGGAGGATATGGAAGGAGAAGATGTCGATCTGTAATAATGATAGTTATAATATGCTTGTGCATTGCAGTCTCACCGCCCTAGTCCATCTCTTCACTTTGCTGTATCCATCCTTGGTAAAGTTGCTGAAGAACAGCGTTGAGAAAACGTGCGTCTGAAACAAGTAGTGTTCTACAACATTCTCTTACACAATCCTACTGCTTTTCATAATTGAGATAAGCCACTTTGAACATACCCTTGGGAGGTTTGCATCAGCATTGTTGCGCTCCTTGACCAAATTGAGATATCCAGTGATGAGCTGCAAAGATCCGGTTGAGTAAGGCATTCTCCATAGATAAACAGTGTATACCTCGTCATTGAGCCACTTGTCCCAAATATCTGATTTCGCGTAGTCGAGTCGTGCGAGGTGCTCACTAGACAGATCGTAGCATCCCCTCTTGATTAACCTCGACCAAACCAGCTCTTGCAACCACTTCGAGAGTTGGCTCAACTCTGCAATCGAGGTATTTTTAACACAAAAGTTAAGAAATCTCATTGTTTCTGTCGAACGTACCCACAAAATCACGGTCCATGACCTTTCCTTCTCCGTTGTCATGTCCGTCAATTTCATCTCTCTGTAATGAAAACATGCAAAGCGAAGTCAATTATGATACTAAAATCGAAAAATTGTTAGTAACAATCATACCATCTTTGCCTCCTCTGCACATTTCGATTTCTTCGGATCAATTGCGAGAGTTCCTTCCTCCATCTCATCCACCTTTCTCTTCGAATTTACGTTGTTATTGGTGTTCTTCCCGTTCTGGAATAATTCTCGTTTGTATCATTAAGGCAATCGAAATTGCATTCCTTCTCTTCCTCCATTTGTGTTATCTGCTTCCGACCAAGTGCGAGCTCCTTGTGGCCTTTCTGCAACTACTCATTTCCATCATAATCCTGCATAATCCCTGCATACCTCCATTAGTCCTGGAGTCAGTCTTGAACGGGTGGGAGACTGCAGCGAATGAATCGTCGCGCTCAGCTGAAGTGAAGGTGTTAATTGTTTAGAGAATTGACTTTCCGGATCATGAAACCCTAATTGTGTTTCACGATAGATAAGTTTGCGCTCCTCCCTCACTTTCTGATTCGCCGCCACCAAATCAGCATTTGTTTTCCTCAGTCGAGCAGATTCCGCTTCGGCCTCCTTCTTGAGCT
This sequence comes from Pristionchus japonicus, assembly GCA_900490845.1. Classification (NCBI taxonomy): domain Eukaryota; kingdom Metazoa; phylum Nematoda; class Chromadorea; order Rhabditida; family Neodiplogasteridae; genus Pristionchus; species Pristionchus japonicus. The sequence continues at coordinate 324,900 of LS503355.1, forward strand.
GTAGTCCATCGATTACCTGTAATGGTGTGCCTGATTATTCTCACTCGAGTATGTTTCAGAGTACAATTTCATCATTGTTTCTACGGTACTCGACTGCAATGCTATCACGAACCATCGCATTCATTTCTTCAATAATCGTCTCAAACTCGGCTGGCTCGTCATATTTTTGTTTCTCGGCTTGGTAAGCACGATCAATCGCGCAGGCAAGCTGTAATAGTCAGTTTGATCAGAGCCACTCCATTATAGAATATGTTTCACAGTACAATCTCTTCATTTTTGGCGGTGCTTATTCTTAATTCTATCACAAACCTCTTCTTCGAGATCAAATATCTTGATCTCCTTGTCGTTCAATGCAGCTTCTAAGTCAATCTCCCGTGTTGTGGCGGCATCGAGCTGTAATGGTGAGTATGATCAAATGTCTCCGAACAGTTCAGCATTTACATAACCTAGATTCACATACCTGCGAGACTAGTTCTCCAATCAAATTTGACTTCTCCTTCAATGAAGCCTCCACATTAGCTTCCCGAGTTGTAGCGGCGTCGAGCTGTAATAGCTGGTATGATCAAATGACAGTTTATGGAATACTTTCTATATCCTATAGTCACATACCTGTGAAGCGAGCTTAGCAATGCATTCCTGCAATGCATACATTTCTTCAATGTTCTGTTGATTCATGGCTCTCGCTTCATCACGTTGAGTTTCGACTCGGTTAGCGCGATCAAGCGCGGAGGCAAGCTGTAATAGATAGTCTGATCATAGTCACTCGATTATGGAATATGTTTCGCAGTAGTATCTCGTCTTTGTTTCGGTGAATATATAATTTGACCACATACTTCTTTCGCTGCATCTACGATCTTTATTTCCCTCTCCATTAACGCTTCTTCCGCCCTGATCGCACGCTCAGAGACATCCTTCAACTGTGATAGCAACACTGTTCAACCGAACGAAAATGATTAAGAGACTGTCTCCCTAAACATGTATCATTTCGACCAATGCCCGGATATCGTCCTAGCACAGAGATCCAGCCCTAGCCACTACCATGACATGAGAGGGTCTGGAATCATGATCGATGATTTGGTGGTTTTGGGATTCCCAGTAAATTGTGCTTAATTGGTCACCTTTTCAGCCTTCACTCTTCTACCCTCTTCGAGCTCGGCCTTGTTCTCTGCTTCCTTCAGACGGGTAACGAAAGACTAAAAAGAATCTGAACAATCTTTGAGAATGCCCTCATCATGCTTCAGGGAGGAGGTATATCCCAATGATGCGCACTGTTTACTTTGGAAATTTATATGATACATGCGCTACAGGGGGGGAGGGGTGTGCCTTGTAACTCAATTCGTCAGCACATACCTCCTTCTCTTTCTCCCATGTGGCTCGATCTGTAGCCGCGATGCCCATCTCCGTAGCGTGCTGATCCTTCAGCTTCTGGAGTTCCTGACAAATAATTGATTATCTTCTGAATGTGAAGGATGGTGGCAGAATTCTAGACGCCGACCACTTCCTCTAGTTCAAATTACATGCAAATAATAACTAAATGTTCGACAGAATAGAGATAATACCTGCTGTGTTTGTTTCTCTCTCGAATCGATGCTCTCACGCGCAGTCTTCTCCTTCTGCGCAGTCACGACGGCCTCCTTCAGCTGTGCATCGAAAGACTGAAAGGAATGTGATTAATCTTCGACAGAGAACAAACCAAGGGTCGAAGATAGTACCTCCTGTGCTCGAAATGCTCTCGCTTCGGACTTCTCTCTTTCCGATTGCTCGAACTCGGCCTTCCTCTCGGCTTCTTCCTTGGCTTTGATGATCGCCTTCAATTATTATTCCACGGCTCATGATACAATCTGCGTGCGAAATCTCATACAAAAATGCGATCAGAGAGGAAACAAAGGCTCGACAACCGAGAGTAAGCACTCACCTCCATATCCGTCTTCATTGCGGCATGATCCTGGTTTAGCTTCTGTTCTGCCTGCCTGAGTCTGTCTTCTGCCTCCTCGCGCCCTGCTTTCTCAGCATCGGCTCTCTTCACGACGGCTTCCTTCTCTGCGAGGATCGCCTGCAAATTGTTTCATTAACACGCATGTTTGAATAGCCTTTGCGTTTTATCCAATTCGGGGTTAAGTCACTAAAAATGTACACAAGTGCTCGATTTTGCCAGTGTACCTACCAAAAAAGTGCGTTGTAAAAAAAATGCGAAAAGTACCTTGTGTGTTTGATTTGCTTGCTCTTCGGCCTTGATCCTTTCCGATTTCTCATCCTCGGCTCTCTGCTCAGCGGCTTCCTTCTGTGCGAGAATCGTCTGCAAATTATAAAATTGAAACTCATCAAAGTGCCTTGAAGTTTCTGACTTCAATCAACACAATTCGGGGAGAAGTCACTGAAATTGTTACCCTTTAGTGCCAAAGACCGGCCATTTTGGTTATCAATCGACATGTGTAAGTTCACATTCCGAATATCCTCCTAGCAAGATTCCCATGTTAAGCATTGGATTTAGAGAGTGAGTACAAACCAGCTTCTCTGCTTCCCAACGGGCACGTTCGTTGGTCAGTACCGCCTTGAAATTTTACTCATTCGAGGTGGGAACAGTGGTTATTGTTTCCGTTTGATAGGCAGCGGTTTCAAGCAATCCATCTCTTAACAACCCAAGTTAACAAGCACAAAATACAGGCTGACGCCGTTAGAAGAGATGAGATCACATACCCTCAAATCATTGATCTGCTTTGTCTTTGCATCGTCAGCAGTGCTTGCCTCCGCGATGGTCTGAAAATACTTGCATTCACGCTTGGAATCTAGCGCCCAAAAGTTAACCACTTCTCATAAGAGATTAGATTGTGTCTCGTCTCCACTTTTTTCCACAACGGTGTGGAAAGGAGTGTGAAGCGCTTAGAGAATGCCTTCTCCGCCGGTCGCCCTCAATTTCCTCCTATCTTCGCTGCCGAGCGGCAAATCCGCATAAATCAGAGCTCCGAGATCGGAGGGACGATATGGATAGGATATAAAAGTGTGCCCTCTAGTGAATTGAACTAGTAATCCGAGGTGCCTTCGTTCCTACTTGGGCTACCGTGATCCTCGCCCCAAGATTACATATCCAGTGACTCCACAGATTCAAATCAAGTCCTTCACAGATGCTGTCGTTCTAAGACTAGATGTAACTTTTAGTTTTCGTCTCTTAAGCGGGGAAATCTAAAGTGATCATGCATGTTGCGGCCTTAACCTACCTACATACATTCTCAAACTTGGAAGTTTTGATATTGTTTTCTGTCTTGCAATGCATATCTTGTTTTGGGCTCAGATCAAGAGTGCAGCTAGTATTTTGAGTCAGCCCAAGCCTAAATGTTTTAAAATCAATAAACTTACTTGAGCCGTGCCATATGTTTTGATCATATCGGCGATGACTTTATCGATGACAGCGTCCGTCTCTTTCTCCGAAAGGTGCAGGAGGTAGAGTACTCCCAGAGCAGTCGCCTGAAGTTAGCTGTTGGGTATTTGTGGAGTTCACCGGAAGAGCCTCTATCCACCGTCCACCCCGACCACCAACACTGCTTAGAGCAATATAATATATGGAATGAGTGAAACATATCCATTCTTCCGGGGAACTCCAGTAGTGCCAACTGTTTAATCTAATGTCTCTGCTGATGGTGTACCTCATTGGATCCAATATGAACACATATTGTGTTTGTCCATATTGCGTTCGTCCGAGAGTGTTTGAAAGTGAAGTCGCGCTTATCGCCGACCTTGATATCGCTCCATTCGTCCTGCCAATTACTAATCGTCCAAACTTCATTTCATTTGGTTTTCGATGTATTAAAGATCCCCACACCTGATTCAAACAATCCACATTTGACGAGGAGCTGAGATGTAAAAGGGCGGGAATTCAATTTTTTCAGGTGTGGAGGGGAACTTAAGAGCCAAGTTACTCACCGGGAGTTCCGACATGCCCTTGCCTCCTGTGACGAAACACTGGAACGTCCGAGCTTTTCCTTTGCGGAATGCGTTGACCACGTACACCGGAGGCATTTCTCAGCGCTGAAATGCAACTCTTATTCGAAACTCAATCAGGAGTACCTCTGCGTACAGCGAAATGTGGCAAAATTGAACGGATTGCGAAACGATGAACAGTTGAATAGATGAGGACAAAAAGGCGTCTGGAAGAGAGGGGGTGGGAGGAGAGGGGGAAGAGAGGGAGAACGATCATTATTCATGTCAGAATCGGCGGCGTCTGTATGCAAATAATAGTTTCGAAACAACAAAGAACCGTCTAATCAGGACACGTGAAAACCGAGAACAAAAGCAAGAGAGGTCGAAGCTGGCGCGGCTTCTAGTTCCGAACTTCGAATTTCGGGCAATGGAATTGTGAATAAATTACCACCATTTAGGCGGATATCGCTTTCTCTACCCGAAAAAAAGAGATTTAGAGAGAGCCCGATCACACGTGTGAGAATCGGTGCCGACAGTTAGCATATAATAATTTAAAAAAAACGCTCTAATAAACTATGAATGCAGGGCGAAATGAAACCGAGAACGAATCCAGACAAGATCAAGAAAGATCAGACCGGAAATGGTTTCGATTTAAGAAATCCGAAGTGCGGATGTTGAAATACTGAATAGCTACGTGACTCTCGCCACTATGCATCATCTATCGCCTTCCGTATCAGAGTTCAGATGATATGGTCACGAGTTTGGCAGCTACTCGTGTGAGAATGGGCGTAAATTGCATTTTGATAATGATCTCTATCTCTATGAATCATGATTGAGATGCGCGGAACTAAATAACAATGCAAGAAAGAAAAATCAGATCATAAGTGGGCTCAACTTGATACTCGGTTACCTTCTCAATCAGTGAATGGGTGATTTTGAGACATTACCTCAAGTGTGATATTCGGAAATCAAATTAACTAGGGAAATGCAAGCGCTGTTCAGTTGGATAGCGAGAAGCAGAAGTATCAATGAAGAGTTGTTGACCAAGTTGGTCGTGCAAATCGATAATTGGAAAAGAGAGGCGCGCGAGTTGGAAAGGAAGGGAGAAGAAGCACCCTGTGCTACAATTATAAACAATCACGCTGGGAAGAAGGAGGAATGAGGGGGAAGCATGGGAGAGAAGAATCGATTGTTTTGTCTCTCATGGATCGCAAGCTATTCGACAGAGTGTCAAGTGTGACACAACAGTTTGTTAGAGGCTGTACGCTTAAACATCGTAAGAGAGGAGAGAGGACAGAGAAAGAGAAAGATAGGGAGGCGAAAGGAAGGGAAGATCAGAAAACAGGAGCTAATCGATGGAGTGTCGAGCGCGATAGAATCGTATACAGGCGTGCAACTCGGGAAGGGAGAAGAGAGAGGGGAAGAGAGAGGAGCGGCGAGGAAGAGTTTTTTGCCTGATCACACTAAGGAAATCGAGTGCATCCTGACAAGAAGGAAGGCAATGGGAGGAGAGAGAGCGAGATGAGAGGGATACTGACGGCGATCATTCGGTGAAAGATAGAGGATGATCAAAATAAAGATCCCGATCGATATCGCGTCAAGGGGAAGCGTGCGCGCTAATCGTAAACAGGCGTGTCACTTGGGAAGGAAGAAGAGAGATAAGGGAGAAGATGGAGAGAGGAGAGGGGGAGGAAGGAGGAGAGCAAGAGTGGATGAGTCATTTTCGAGGCTTTTGCCTCCCGCTGATCACGTCGTGAATCCCGCGCGCGTCTCAGCTAGAGAAGAGGGGATGAGAGGGGGTCGGAAGATTTATTTGAAGGTATCTTTCAAAAAGAACAGAACGGACTAGGAAAACGCTGCGTGAAGGGGAAATGCGCACTACAATCAATAGCCACTTCGAAACTCTCGTCCCTTCTTTGTTGATGGACTGATAACAACGGTGTGGTGTGAGAGGAGGATGAGTGAGAGGGCTAACCAGAGAACAAATGATCGGGAGTGTAGTGATTCGAGTGTGACAACTTCCTGAAGGAAATCGGCAGAGCTCGCAAAGAACAAGCGTAATCGGGCCAATGTAGAGGTTAAAGACCAGTTAAGGGAGCAACTCGACAGCGGGTCACGTCAAATACGCTATAATATGGCAAAAAAGAAGAAGAAGAGATTAGTAAGCGAGAAGAAGCGCGCTACAATCATGCCAACCCGTTTCGCTCTGGAGAGAAGGACGAAGGAGGAATAGTGATGATTAGGAGAGATCACAGATTGCATAATCATTCAAAATGAGCAGAACGGTGAGTTAAAACGTCGCGCGAAGGCGGAAGTGCAGTCGGTCTCTTCGAGTTCCCTTCTCATACGTTTTCCTGACTGATAAGGGCCGTATGTAGAATAGAGAGGGGCGAGAAAAGGGTGAACTGAACCAATATCAAGTGATTTTGCGGGCGTCTGATCAGTAATTCAAGTGCAGCACCTCTATATCGTAGGGAAACCAAGGGGCAGACAACTGGGGGGGGGGGCAATTGAGAAGGCGAGAACTGAGCTGAAGTAGGAAGAACAACTAGATTTGAAAGAATGAGAGAAACGAATGAGAAATCGCAATCACATTACGGCTCGGAGCAGTGATGAAGTAGGTTGGCAGCAAGGAATAGAGAAGGGGTGCTTGTATTCGTGAAGGGTACAGTCCTGGCAGAGAGAGAGAGAGATAAACTCAACTCACTAGAGGAGAGAAGGGAGGAAGGGGAAGGTTGGACGAGAAAAGAGTGAGAGACGAAGAGGAGAGGGAGGGCATGTGAGTGAAGGGCTGGGGACGAGGGAAGGGAGAGAGAGCGGGTGAATGATGATAGAGAGAAGAACAGATGGCACCCGGGCAAAAAACGGAGAAGAAGAGAGAAAGAGAGGGTAGTAAAGATATTATGGCGGAAAAGAGGTGGGAATGGATGAGGGAGACGAAGCTGTGTAAAGAGAGAGAAAGTATAAAGCATGACCCATTTGCGCAGTGCCGGGATCACAGATAGCGGAATGATTGCTGGTAGAGGGTGGCGTGAACGTAGAGGCACATGTCGTTTTGTGAACTTAGTAGTTGCGGTTTAATTTGGAAATGGTAAAAAGAAACAGACTCTCAATGATTAGTTGTGTTTTCATTCAATTCCTTGAGGGAGGGTTCAAACATTCATTCGACTACGGTGTGGATCTCTGTCTGTGCATCTCACAATATCCCTCTCTTCTTGACTGAAGAAAGAGTTCTCACTCCGCATGATCTATAGAAGTTTCTGTTCAGAGAGGGATCACTATGAATGAGGAGAGTGTGGGTGCTAAGCCGTACCTTATACCACAACATATGTGTGAGAAACATAACGGAGATAGTACATACGTTATCAGTCAGAAAATGCGATAGAAAAGGCGTAATGAAGAGAATCAGAATTCTCATTCGCAATCTTGCGTGATAGTTATTGAGCTTCTTTTCACTTCATTCCCTCTCTAACTTTACTAGGAGACAGGCCCGAGGGCAATATCCCTTCTTTCCAACTTAAAGATGGTCATTAACTCTACCCAAATGTACCCGGAACATCGCGAGTTCGACTACTATGCATCATGGTTCTCGTCCTTTCTCGAAAGAATCCCGAGCCCATCCAGTATTTCCGAATGGTTCAAGTCCGTCTGCAGTGTCAATCGTGATGAGTCTCAAGACGAACCCGAACGAGAGGTCGACATTCCTCCACCTCCCGAGGAAAGTCACGGCTGGCTGTCCATGATGCTGGGTCGACTCAGCTGTTGCCCCAGAGACAACCCCGAAGAATCAAACGATGAATCCACTCAAGAGGACAGTGTCGTCCCAACTCTGGAGGAGTGGCCCAGCCTTTCTCCCCTCCCTTCTCCGATACAGTCTCCCGTGCAGCATCTCGATCCGTCGGTTCTCACTATCGAAAACATCACTGTCCATCAGCCTCCTCAGCAGCAGCCCATAATCTCAAGTCAGCCTACTCCTACGACTCCACCTGATAGAGCCAGAATCGTCACAGTATGTACATAGCTGCATCATCTTTGTTACTCAGTTTTACTTTAAAGAAGGAATTTGCTCGAAATTGATACACGAGTTTGCAGCGATATACAGGGTCTCTACAGGTTTCGCGAGCTATTGACTACCCGAAGCCCATCCATCCAAATCCCTACGGCCGATCGAGCACTAGATGGGTGGAAATGCCAACGATCGCCTAAACGGCAGTGAGTCGTTCTCGTAGAATCCCAATCTGCTCCCTTAATCCATTGTTCTTCTATCCTTTTACTTGTTGTTTGATCCCAGTTTGACCGTCTGAGTGTGTCTCTGGACGTGACGCGGTTCCGACGTGTGGACAGTCACGTATACATATGTAGTTGCACCCATTAGCATCTATGGTTCACTCACTAACTATAATTCACTTCCTTGTTTCTATTCCAAGAATAGGGAAGGTTCAAACATTCATCCGACTACGGTGAATAGATGCGTCTCTGTCTCTGCAAGGAGGAAGAGTTCGCCGAATTAGGATAGCTAGAGATGTATCCGCTTTCTCATCTCGAATAATCCCTAGAAGTTTCTGTTCACAGAGGGATCACTATGAATGAGGAGAATGCGGGTGCTAAGTCGTACCTGATACCGCAACACTACCGCAAAATTTGCGAATACATTATCAGTCAGAAACGGCGAGAGAACAGGCGTGATGAAGAGAGTCAGAAAATCCATTCTCAGTCTTGCGTGATAGTTATTGAAGCTTCTCTTCACTTGATTCCCCGTCTTATTTCACTTGGGGAGAGGCCTGAGAGCAATATCCCTCCTTTCCAATTCAAATATGGTCATCAACTCTACCCAAATGTACCCGGAATATCGCCAGTTCGACTACTATTACTCATGGTTCTCATCCTTTCTCGAAAGATTCCCGAGCCCATCCACGGTTCTCGGTTGGTTCAAGTGCAGTATCAACAGTGATGAGTCTCGAGACGAACCCGAGCGAGAGGTCGACATTCCTCCTCCTCCTCCTGAGGAAAGCCAGGGTTGGCCGGCGTCGGTTCTGGCTTGGCTTAACTGCTTCTCCCGAGACAATCAAGAAGAATCTAACCATGAATACACACGAGAGGTTAGTGTCGCCCCAACTCAGGAGGACTGGCCGAGCCTCTCTCCCCTCCAGTCTCCCATCCAGTCTCCCGTTCTACATCTCGATCCGGCGGACCTCATCATCGAAAACATCCATCAGCCTCCTCAGCAGTCACCCATCGTCACGAGGCAGCCTCATCCTCGGGATATGACTCCAACTCATACAGCCAGAATCGTTACGGTATGCAGCTACATTATCTCAAATTGCTCTGTTTCACTTGAAATGGGGAAGTTCCCAAATAGATACACGAGTGGATCTCTCAGATTTTGCAGCGATATATTGGGTCTCTACAGGTTTCTCGAGCTATTGACTACCCGAAGCCAATCCATCCCAATCCCTACGGCCGATCGAGTACGAGATGGGTGGAGATGCCAACGATCGCCTAAACGGCAGTGAGTCTCAGTCCTTCTCGTCGTTCTCGAGTCCCAATTCCTCGTTCTTCTTCTTCCATTGTTCTTCTAACCGTATCCCTGTCGTTTGAACCCAGTTTGACCGTCTGAGTGCTTTTCTGGACGTACGATGACGCAGTTCCGACGTGTGAACAGTCACGTATATGTACATATTCGCGATATCTGAGGTTCTCGTCGTTCTCGAGTCCCATACACACCCAAAGTGAGCCTAGTCCAATCCACTTCCGGCAGCTTGTAGCTTAGTCCTCCTTGAATATACCCAAACTCCTGTCTTTTATCTTAGCTTCTCTGTAGGCGAATCCATTAGCAGTTATGCGCGTTTTAATACTGTGTCGTTCATTACTCTCCTTCTTAGGAAAAGTCCGTTAAGTTTCTCAAATAGTTCCCTATTCTCTCTGAACAATAATCCCTTTTGTTTCGTTCCCCATCACAACTTGTGCTTGCAATCGCATATTCCAATCGTTCTTGCCTTTCTTCGATATCCATCATAAGTGTTCCATGTTTCAGTTCTTGTTTCCAAATCTCGTGTTGCATCGTTGATAGTTACTTCGAATTTTTCCGTTGAGTTACTCCCTCGAATTTTGTCTTCGGTCAATTACCTCGTTGTATCCTTGATACCTTCTAGCGTACCTTCCACCTCTCCCTTTTCTCCTTAAGTTGACATTTTTTTCCTGATCAACAAAGTAAACTGCGTGACTGATTGTGGCGGTGAAGTCCAAAAAAAGAATGCTCAATGTTGGGAAAAAATTTGTTTTCTATGATTCACCGACCAACTATAATTCACGACCTTCTTTCTACTCCAACCTCGGGGAAGGTTCCAACATTCATCCGACTACGGTGAAAAGCACCTCTGTCTCTGCAACTCACACTCTCCCTTGCTTCTTGACTGGAGAAAGAGTTCGCTGAATTAGGATAGTAAGAGATGTTTCTGCTATGTCATCCCGCATGATCTCTAGAAATTTCTGTCCAGAGAGGGATCACTATGGATGAAGAGAGTGTGGGTACTAAGCCGTACCTGACAGAATATCATGTCGACTCCATTGTGTTCATTCTTGAAAGGAGATGTAATATGAGCTGGCAACGCCCAAATATCCGAGAACAAGGGAAAGACGAGAAAGTGGGTACTAGAGTACCCAGCTTGTTGCAACTCTCCAAATGGACGAAACTCATGACGCATTCAATCTTTCTGCAGCCCTGTTAGGTCCGGGATCCGTTGAAAAGAGTTCTTTAAGTTCAGCTGGGAAAAGAAGCCATTCGGTTAGGGTCTACTCCGGGAATAAGGCAAGGATCCGTTGAGCCTTCTTTCGCCTTGAACTGTGTAGCCCTATCTAGATGCCTCTATCCCCAACCAACTCCCTTCGTGCCCGAGGACGCCTGTTCCGCGCCCACGGGCAGTGTACGGTTTGTACTAACTAATCTTCGTCCATAACCGTTTATCGCACAGATAGAATGCGAAGGAATGACAAAGAGAGAGGTGCGCCTCTCCCTTTTATACACGTTGTGAATCACCATCAGAGGAACAGAGAGGGGATTGTTAGTGTACACGTGGAATATTGATTGGACATGGTGGAATCACCACAGGTAGCAGCAGCGCGTCGCATCAGTTTGAGTAGCGGAGAGGATGCGCATCCATCTCTGTCAGCGACATATGACATGACCGAAATAACTTATCAATTCTGCCTTGCCCTAATATCCTAAAGATGTCGTAAAACGTATTCATAATTAGTAATAGTGTTCAATCAAAGAAGGTGAATATCCACTTTCTTGTTCTTGCGATCGTCGGAGAGTCTCTGCAGTGGCTGATTTTCGCCCAAACGCAACTGTCAAAACAATTATTCAGAGCACTTCATCATCGTATGTATTTCGGATTACTGCCATGTTCTTCACCTTCAAAGTATAAGTAGAAAAACCAGTTCGATTGTGTTAAATTTCACTTCCTTGTGCTCACAAATTCGTCTAAATCTGTCGACTACTAACTGAAGTGCTTGTTTCACACTTACTTTCGATGAGCGGTGTTACTTGACGTTCACTTCTCTCAGTGGCAAGAGAGTACATGAAACTGAGAGAGAATGAACTTTATCGGGTAATTGGGACTCAAGGGACTTGGATGATCGCCGTGTCTGAGACATGGGAGGAGTCTTAGTGAATTGATAATCGGAGTCACTCTCAGACCACTGGTATCTGCTCAATTTTCTCATCCATTATCATTGTATCATTAATCATTCCCAGTGTAGCCTCTTTCTCAATTTCTGCAATGTCCAATCTAGAACAAAGATTGATCACTCTGAAGGATCGCATGGATCAGGTATTCTACTGCTTTCACTCACATTTAGTTTTTTTGTTATTCTCATATTTCTAATACTGAATAGATCGGAATCTCAAAATATGAGTTGCTAACACGGTGGAAATCAACTCCTGATAAGTTTAAGCCATTTTTGCGTCGTTTTGCTTATATCAAAATACGTTTGACGTGTTTGCGAGACGATTCGAAGATTCAATAAATCTGAAGCATATGCTAATGTTTTTAACATTTAGTCAACTCTTTTCATTTTCGCGCAAGCTACGTTGTCAAATACCGAACTGTTTCAGTGTGAGACATCGATGCGCCAAATGCAAGAGATAATCAAAGAAGCAGAAGTTCTGCTAACTGACAAGTAAGTTAAGGTTGACTCCCTGGGTTACAGTCCACAATTTGTCTCTCGGCAACGGACTTTCTAGAGTGGATACTGTGGCAAATTCAATGGACAATCTGCAAATCCAGAATATGAAACTTCACGAGGAGATTCAGGTTAGTGTTACTTGAAATGTGCCGTTTTCTGGAGTAGCATTAGTGACCTATCGATTCGATTGAAATTCTAGTGCTAGCTCTCGCAATTTGATCCCTCTTTTGAACGGAAAATAGCGAAAAAAATATGTTGTACGAGAGCAAGAGTATTCATCGAAAATCTATCAACTTGATTTGTTTCAGAATCTTTCGACCGAGTTTGGTCGTCTCGTCTCTCTCTTCGGTTCTGAACAGCAAATCTATGAGGAAGAAGACGTTGATGAAACTGCAAAGAAAGACAAGAAAGAGGTGACAACCAAACTGAGGAATTGTTTCTATGGTGCATAGACAAACCTTTAAATGCATCGAAAAGTATCGTAGTTCGGCTTTAATCTTTTTTTACACTTTGTACCACGGAGTAGTCATCGGTTGACAACTTAAAGCAGAAGTACAAAGACGAAATATGTTTGTTTTCAGGCCAACGAACGAAAGAAGAAGGATGAGTGAACCAAGCGACATGAAGTGAATTCGTAACTGCAACTCATTCGCATTTTCAATAGCACAGAAATTATCATTATTCACGATAACATCTTGTTTTTGCATGAAGAACATTACTCGTCCCAAAACTTTATGTTGATGGCCACAAAAACGGTCGATTACCCTCTACGATAGACTGCACAAAGTCGAAGGCGACTTCGAACCCCAGTCTTTGGATAGGTTAAAATGATCTCGAACAACTGCACTTCTCAGGCAAGTTGAAGGCCTCCTTACTTGTCTCGCCCCATGGACGGCCTTGGCACAGAGCCTAGTCCCTATATAACCATTTCAACAAAAGATAGAATCGTGCGGCTTTCGACATTCGCTTATAGTTCATCAGGGTCTTTGCGGGCAAACGGACCCGATGGGAAAGAGATGGCCAGATCAGATTAAGATGGTCCCATCAATGAATCGATGACTGTCGAAGAGTTTTGCCATTTTTTAGTAACATCATCATAGCTACGCTTTTCAGTTTGATCATCTTTCTGACCTATTTATTTTTGTCCTTCTTCAAATTATGATTTTATATGTGCTTTGACATGGAACTTGAGTCATAGCCAGAGCAACACAGCCATAGCCATATCCGGAGCCAGTTCCTCGTCCCAATCTGGCGTATTTCGCAATTAAAGAAATTCTAACCGTTGTAGCCACTTCCTCTGGTCTATTTATCTTTATGTATGCATTTCCATGCAAAAAGAACAAATGTTGCGATCATCCAGACAATGAAATCATAAATAGGCGTCACTGTTAATGAGATGCGTCAAGTACCACCCGGCGTGACTAGAGTGCACCCTTTCCCCTCTCTATATAAGTCCGTGCGCGTCTCACTCGTATGTGTGTTGTGACGGGAGCTGCCATACATATCTCTATGGTCGTCGTCACAACACATGCAACTCTCCCCCCCCCTTTCGACATCAAACAGCTCATCCGCTGTTATGTGTGTGTTGTGTGTGTGTTAAATTTTTTGGTAATTGCGAATCATGTATCAGAAGACAAGAAGTCAGGCCCTGGGGTGACTGATGAACAATCGCTTGTAAAAATTATTTATGAGAAAAGATTGTTTGCGAAAATTCACAGCTATTGCGACAGATCATCTATTGTATCAAACCGAAGTGGTGTTTGTCGATTTCTGGAATTGTACTTCACATAAAATTTCTAGATATAACGTTCATGATTTCTAGTGTACCCTCAAGATTTCTAACTTCGAGTTCGAAATAAGAGTCAGACATGTGATTCCACAACTTACCTAGAACATGAAAAAATATTGCTTTGGAGAGAATCTCAACGGAATCTCGTCTCTCTCATTGGTCCCGAAAGCGAACTCAGTTGAGGTAAAAGAAGCTGCAAAAAGGGATGCTGAAAAGAAATAAAAGTGGTATTCTTTACTGCTGTGAAAAACGTATCTGTTTGGTGCAAAAGTTTCTTTACTAAATCATCGTCGAAGATTCTGGTCTGTCCCGCCCTTAGTAGTCGATCAGTCAACTCATGGTTAGCGGTATTCGATAGGCCCTTGGATACTCTCTGCAGCGGACGTTATGCCATTCTAATCTGATAATAGAAGCGAGTACAGCAATCCGTCAAAGTACGCATGTCTGAAGTTCGCACACACTTTTCATCGGATTAGATCTCCATGGAGGCAAATGATAGGCTCAAATCTGAACCACCATTGTGTATTGTAACTACTAAGCATGACATTGAGAGCATGGCCAGGAATGTGCTGCATACATGCTTCTTGAAATACTCTCAGTTTTCGAAACATGCTTCATGTGAAAATTCGCGATTACTGATTTTGATGCAAAAGGTTAGTGTGAATGGATCGAGTAAATTCTAATATGCTAATAAGTGAAGTACCTTGCCCGTAGAATTGCTGTTTTGAGTTATAGGGATATCGAGTCAGATGTTGAAAAGTTACAAATATCGGAACTGGTAAGTCTGATTTCGAGCATCGAAATCTTCATATTTTTCAGAATATCCTTGTCGGATTAGCTCCAAACCCCAATCTTAAGTAGTTATACAAGCTAGGGACCCCTTACATACATCCTTAAAAAGGGCAAAGCTTGAACATGTTTGGCTTTTACAGGGGCGATCAGTGAACAAGCACATCGAAATGAGCGATTTTTCTAAGTTTTCGCTTTCAAATTTTTATCTCCAACCTAACACAAGTGGAACAACTTTCGATGTTGCAGGGGATATGCTAGAACGAGTGCCTAACTGCTCCAGAAGAGGAATTGAGAACAGATAAAGGAGAAGAGAAGGGCATTGCAAAATACCTTGCAAAGAAACTTATGCACCAACCTAATAAATCATTTGAGGTGAATTCCTGAAACTTCAAACTTTCAACATTTTTTCAGATCAACAAGAAAAAAAAGGATCTAGGGTTCCGCATGAGTCGAAATTCTCTTATTGGTTGTTAGCTAAGATCTAGTTTTCAGTCTCTGCTTAGTAGTGTCAAGGCTATAAAAGAATGATGAGAAAACGCATGATAGTTTTGGTGATGGTGTGGATGGGGACTGAAATACATAAAAAAATTCATATTTAAGAAATGATTAGAAATCAAACACAAAAGGGCAGGACAAAAATTGCAGAATGATACCTTTGTGGTCGGGTCTGGATAAAAAACGCGACCACGGGGTTTTTTTCCTGCTCAGATCTAGAACTGGTGATGAATACGTAGTCCGGCCAGCGGTACTTATTAGAAAGTGTCAGTGTTCTCTCTCTCTCAAAATCACATTTACTCTCTTTCTTTTTGCCCGAAATCAGATACGGAGAGAGGCGTGAACAAAGTACAATCCATCCGTCAAGAGCAGATTCCAGGTGCGAACATCCCAGAGCGGTGTTAGTCACTACCCCTCCCCAACCCCAGGCCGATCCGTCGGAATCCAAAGGCCGAATCGCGAACGAGTACATTTATTGCGTGAACTGTAGAAAAGTACAAAGTTAACGCGAGGAGGTCGTTGTATGGGGTGGGGTAAAAAGTTAGGCGAAAGATCATGGAACACCTCGATGGAAGCCATCTACTCCATCTCCAAACTCGAAATCTAAAAAATGTGTTTAAGAGACGAATCGCGATAGGATTGCCCACCCCGCGGCGGTATGCCAAAAGTTGTCGCCAGAGGTCCCCAAAATGCACTATGAATGTCCTGAAGGATGCTCTTTTCAAATCCAATTTGGTTATATTTTTCAAAAATTTCATTCTCGAGTTACTGCTGGTCAAAGGCGGTCGCTTCTGTGATTTTTCTCAAAACTCACATCACAAGAAAAATCATAAGTACGTTCAAAATGAAGATTTTCACTTGTTCTCGGTTGCAATCGAAAGAGCAAGCCTCGAGCAACATTTAAAAAATTATAAACTCATTCCTGGTCCTTGCGCTGGTTCGGAGCGGTCGGGCGTCCATCAAGAAGCCGTAAATCTTCCAATACCGTTTTGGCCCGGGAATGTCCGTGATAGTTTTGAAGCATCAGTATACACCTCTAAACTCACCAAAAAGCTAAGGATTCTGGGAGTGGTAACAAAATGG
>LS503355.1:354140-366966 GCA_900490845.1 Pristionchus japonicus
GCGAAGCGGTGAGAGAGGGGCGAGAGAGAGACTATACGCCCAGCGCGCGTGCTAGACACGCCGGGTAAGAGACCCGCGGGAGAGGGAGGGAGGAGGGAGCAGCGATTGGAGCGCGCGCACTCTCTAGTTTCATCACGATTACATCTCATCCATTTCATCAACTGACAAATACATGGTTTCATTTCCGTTCACATCAGTGTAGTCTACTAATAGTTTTCAATGGAGCTCTTCCACCAGATCAATAGATCTAAGCTCGAGATGACTGTGAATCAAACTTACTGTGAAACATTCGAGCACATTCAAGGGTAAGGGGTTGGTGCGCGCGCTCCTTTCCCTTTATTCCCCCCCCCCTTTGCAGACCATATCCCCTTTATTACTAGCTGTTTTTCAGGTATTAGATCACCTGACCAACGAACAGCAATTTTCAAAATAAGCACAAGAACAAGAACAGTGAAAACGATTCGGACGATTAGTCGAGCGGATAAGTTTCAGCGACGGCTTGAAGAATGGCCTTGGATCGATCCTACTTCTCAGCACGGAAGAAAAAGACCGCAGGAGCGGCATGGGAAGGCAGCTGGGTACAGTGGGTGCCATAGCGTACCTTGAGGGGAAGCTTCAGCTTCTGCTACGTGTCCTGGTGGAAGAGCTCCATTGAAAACTACTAGTAGATTACACTGATGTGAACGGAAATGAAACCATGTATTTGTCAGTTGATGAAATGGATGAGATGTAATCGTGATGAAACTAGAGAGTGCGCGCGCTCCAATCGCTGCTTCCTCCTCCCTCCCTCTCCCGCGGGTCTCTTACCCGGCGTGTCTAGCACGCGCGCTGGGCGTATAGTCTTTCTCTCGCCCCTCTCTCACCGCTTCGCTGTCTCCATGTCCGAGAGGGAAACCTCTGCCCGGATGTTGCGCGGCCATTTTTGGAATGCGAGCCTCCCCTTGGGGTGTGGCTCCTCCCCCACCCCCTAGTGGGAGGGGCGGAGTCAGGGGCGGGGTCTGGCACGGAACTAGGAAAGTGCCAAGAAATCGATCCTGCTGGAAATGACCTGTCGACCCGCATCTGAAAAAACGTTGTGACGACTCCACCATGTACAAATATCAGTCGAACCAATCACCTCTTCCCCCGACTATACGAGTGTGAGCCACCCGAACGTGTATAAAAGGGGGGAACACTCCTTTGGCTTATCATACCATCTGATAAAGAGTACTTTTACTAGTTGTTCACGCATAGTATACGGCCTACCTGTCGTGACACACATCAGTAGTAGAGATCCGTCACATGGCAGTGTCAAAGGAGGGATAGTACCAAAGAAAAGGGCGAAAACATGCAGATTTGTCAGCAAAACAGCATGGGTCGAATGAGGCATTGAGCCAGAGCCCCTCAGAGCCGTTGTCCCGAGCTCTAATCACTGCGCTACACTACAAAGTCGCTATAAAATCGTTCAACCAAAAGACACAACCATGCGGCTATTGTTCTGCATTGGCAGATTGGTAATCAAATTTGTGCTCTTACCCCTCCTTTAAACTGTCCCCAAACTCTGATGCCTCCTCTCCGTTTGTTAAATACTCCAGTAAATCACCACACTTCTCATCTACCGTATTCTCCACTCTTGTCTGGAATGGTGTTTGTGTAAGATCTCTCACATTCCCCATGACTACTAATCTTTTTGCTACGAGAATTCAACGAGATTTCTCCGAATTCAGAGGGCTTTTTCACTGCTCGAAGAACGGATAAGGCGTGGGAAGGAGAGGAGGAGGAAGTCAGGCTCCACTATACGATCACAAACTAGAGCGATGGAAATTAATAAAGCGAATTAAGAGTGTAGTCCCACTCCATCGTAATGCCCAAACTGAACTACGGATTGCGGAAAGATCACATACATGATTTTGATATTGTTGCATCGATCACAATGAGTAAATGGTTTTCCGAGCGCGAGCAACGCTACTAAGAGCATCGACTGACTTCAAAAACTGCGAGGCTTCCGATTGATCATTCTCACTGTAATTGCTACTTCATCGAGCCTGCATTCTCTTCTCACTAAATTTGTCATAAACGTGTATGTTGTCATTGTTACCGTTTGTTGTAACGCTTGTCGCCATATCGACGATTTTGATTTACAGTATTCGAATGTTAAACCATTACTTGACTTTTGTCGAGTTTCATTTCAATCTACCTTACCTCTCGTCTAATTTCTCAGTCGAGTTTGGGAAGCAAGAGTGAATCTCTTCTTCTAACTGCTCTATTACCGGTCAGAGAAATTAAATAACGTACAGAATGGAGAGAACCTACTCTTTCCGCACTCTTCTCCCCAGCCGATTTCGCAGACTCCGCCCTCTTTGAGCTCCACCCCTTTCTCCCAATTCAGTCAGCCGGGCCTCAGTCTCAGTCAAGCTCTACTGCCTGCTTGCATAGCTTTTCCTGATTTTGACTTTATCCTTTTAAGCACTATCTCGCGAGTTCCATCTAGAAGTTATAGCCTCCGCTGAATCGCTTACTCATTCTAGAATGACCCGTCTTCTCTCCCTCTCTCTCCTTCTCATCTCTTTCGCCTTCTTCGTCGATTCTGCCTTCGAGTTCGACGACAAGTTCGATCTCGAAGGGATGGAGGATGAGGCCTATCCTCCCTTCTCCCCTCCTTCCTCGCGTCAGTCCCGTGAATTCCCCATCCAAAAACGGAACGACGCTCCGTTCCGCAAATGCGGCAAGGAACTTCTTCTGGAGGTGATGAATCGAAACCTCTGCGATTCCACCAAGTGCTTCAAGAACAAGAGTGAGTGAAGTATTCCCTTGTTGAACCCATAGTATGACCACAGTATCCCTTGCCCTCAGTGATTGATTACTCTTCAGGATCGACCCTCTTCTCCTCTCGTCCCCGTCGCAGCCTCAGCAAGCATGACCTGTCCAACATGTGCTGCCTCAACACTTGCCGTCCTTCCGATGTTCAGAGACAATGCTGTGACAATATCCCTCCCTCACTGCGTGGTAAATACTAGACTCCGGCCTGATTGTGCTCTTTTGATCTCGACGACCCGGCTCACTCTTCTCTCACCCATGCTATCCTTCTCACTCCTTCTTTCTCCATCTCTTTTAATGTATTCCTGCAATCCGTAACAACTTTGCCCCAGGCTGTTAGTGTTCCCTAGATCACGACGCTCCAGTCTTCACTATGCTTTTCAAAGCCATATGTTCTCCTCTTCCCGTAACCTTGTCTGACAAGTTGGGATAAATCCTGTTGAATAGAGTGTTTGTAGCCAACTAATGCAGAGCAAGCATACATAATGCCTTGAACGAACAATAGCAATGAATGCAATAACTAAGATACAGTTGAATGAATGAGAACATCACAGTAATTGTCAATTCGCTGATGTTGAACTTAAAAGCTACTGTCAGAATCGATAATGGAAAGGGAAGTGGACTCTACTTCCTGGATAACACGAGCTCAGCCAGACTTTCAGACACTTTTTCATGAGCAAAAAGGTGTTATTGAGAAGTGGGTGAAAGGAAACCATGGAGATTACCCACCACAATGTTTTCATGAGGCCGTGGCGGATACAATTCTGCACATCGATATTTCCGGCATCCGGAAAGCTGAGGATAACTTCCGCATGCTTCAGTATTCTCTTTGTATAACCCTTTGGCATTGCTACAAGCTGTTTTCTACATGGATAGCTGATTTCCAGCACTTTTCACCTGTTTTCGAACCCGAACGCACCGAATTTTCCACTTAGCAAGCATTCCATTCAATGGTATACAGTAACACACTGTATGCGACTAATATTACTGCGAAGTATTAGTCATAGTAGTGATGTTCCTGCCAAGAATAGCCGAACACTGTGACGCGCATGTGAAGATTTCTCCCCATGGCTTCACAGGGAGAGATTTCCTCGAATTCCGATGGCTTTTTGGTCGCATGAAAAAGATCTGAGAAGGGTAACGAAGCAGCATGTATGGGTGCTGATTGAGTGAAGCGTATCAGGCACAGACTGATCCCTTGACGCGACGGACTCCCTGATTGAACTATTGAGCTACCCTTTGCTTCTGATATCATCGCGTGATCAAATGAGTCTCGAGCGTATCCATTTTCGGTTGAATCAACAATATTTTCGGCCAGTTTGCGAAAAAAGTGTTATTGATCGTAAAAACGGAAACTGGTGTCTATTTCCTGCAAAACACGCAAAATCACGTAGCACTCCCAGACTTTCCAACACTTTTTCATGAGCAAAAAGGTGTTATTGAGAATCGAGTGACAGGAAACCAAGGAGACTGCCTACCACAATGTTTTCATTAGTCTATGGAGGGTACAATTCTGCCGCATTCCCAACAACGTAGTTTCCGGCATCCGGAGAAAGTAGTTGAAATTAACATTTGCTGTTTGTTTGAAGATGTTTTCTACTTCGACAGCTGATTTCTAGTATTCAACACATTTCCACCTGCTATGAAACCTGAACACAGCGATTTGTTCCTATATTTTCGCTGGATGCCTAATACTGAACACAGGTATGGTGAAACAGCTCCTGGCCAACGCTTGGCGGATCGACTAGCAAAACATCTATATTAACTAGTCTTCTAACGGAAGCTAACTAGACGCCTTGAGAGAGAGTGGAGGAGGAGCCTAGTCTCGACTACATTTCTGCAATCCTGTCGTGAGTAATCCACTCACATGTGTGTTAGATACAAAACCTTGGACTCATGCACACATCCAAATCACTTCCTCAGTCAAAAATATCTGCCCAGAGTGACGCGTGTGAAAGATCTCGCACATTTTCCAGCTATGGGACCTCTTTGGGCGAGTAATCAGTGTGATTTCCTCGAATTCGGAGGCCTTTTGGTCGCTTGAAAAAGAGCTGGGAAGGGAAACGAAGCAGGATGTATAGATGCTTATTGAGTGAAACGTATGAGCCACAGACTGAGCCCGTGACGTGACGTCCTTGATTGAACTATTGAGAGCCCCGTTGCTTCTGATATTCGGATGTCTTCAAATGAGTGTCAAACGTATCCATTTTCTGCTGATTCTAAAGTATTCTCGACCAGGTTTGCAAAAATCAAAGGTGTTATTGATCATCGAAACTGAATCAGGATGCCATTTCCTGTGTAACACGCCAAAATTCAGCCAGACAAGCACTTTTTCATTAGCAAAAAGCTGTTATTGAGAATCGAAAGAAAGGAAGTCGAGGAAATTGCCCACCGCAATGTTTTCATGAGTCTGTGGCGGATACAATTCTGCCGCATTCCCTACATCTTCATTTCCGGCTTCCGAAGAACACTTGGATACTAACGTTTGCAAAACGATTGAAGATATTTTCTACTTCTACAGCTGATTTCTAATATTCCAACACATTTTCATCTGTTTCATGCTTGAACATGTTGAAAAGGCAACTGGAGATTCGAAAACATTTCACTTGAACAATGTTTGCCACTCAACGCACTCAACGAATAGATTGGATAGTGGCAATCGATTCTATTGTTTTGCTGTTACAGTTCTCTTCTCTATGCTGTCAAACATAGCCCACCTAATCACTTCCTCTTTCAAAAGTAGATGTCCGTACTGACGTGGATGTGAATGATCTGACACATTTCCCATGGCAATCAGTGACATTTCCTCGAATTCAGTGGGCTTCCGCCGCATCAAAAAATGCTGGTAAAGGTAACGAAGCAGGATGTATAGATGCTAATTGAGAGAGAGATTTGGCCTCTGGCTGATCTCATGACGCGACGGAGTCCTTGATTGCACTATTCAAATCCTAGTTGCTTGGAAATATCGTGTCAACGTATGTTTCCCAAAATGGAAACTCGCATCACACTTTCTTTAACAAATCAAACAATTTATTAATTGAAAAGGACACGTAAGGAGAATGAGACGCTGAGGTGTATCATGAATACTTATTCTTAATGAGTCTTTGCTTTCGTTCTCTTGGCCGGAAATGCCTTAGCAACGATAGAAGTGATCTCGTTCGACATGAAAGCGTAGAGGAACTTGCTGACGATGATGAAGAAGAGGGCTAGCGGACCGCCCAGGACGAGGAGAAGAAGGAGAGTGGTCTCAATGGAGAGTTGACGGAGAGGAGTGAAGGCACTGAAAATATAGCGCTCGTCAGTACCAACCCTTCTGTAACCAATTCAAGACCACACAAAGTGTCCGGATCAACAGTGCTCAATAGCGTTCTGTTTTATCACATTCACATGCGCGTTGACTGTCAAGCAAAACTCGGAAGTCACCTATTCATTCATCTTGTTTGAAAGCATCATAGAAAGTTGAGTACGGACACTATATGAACAATTTCAAGCAAGGATTTGAACCTTTTTCACGTCAAACATCAATTGAATCAGTCACTCACTCAGTCTTCGGTCGGTAGAACGTGGCTCCATGGTGTCTTCCAACGTGTTCGATGTAGTGAAGTGCCCTCTCGAAGACTGTTCCCTTGCCGTGTCTCGCCTTGAACTCCCGAGCCATGTCCTTGGCGACGGTTTTGTACCTGGAATAAGAGTGGTTTGCTGTACTCTGGTGCCTCTGAGCATTGGACATGGTCAACTGGTACATGATAGTGTACTCAATGGCTCGGTACGCTCAAAATGAGTGGAGTAATTGTTTCAGTTTCATTGTTTCAAGCACGCTCACTTCGCACTGTCCAGCACAGTCCTGATCGCCTGGAGAAGATTCGTCTGGGAGAGTTCGCCCTTGGATAGAATGACGCCGAGACCCTTGTAGGCGACCTAGAGAGGGGGATGGTTTTGTTTTGCTTGTTTATTCTTGTTGCTGTTTTCTTTATTTGTGTAATGTTGATAAGCATAGGAGAGAAAGTTCATGTTGAAATGATAGCGTACCTTCTCCAG
Organism: Pristionchus japonicus; assembly: GCA_900490845.1. Classification (NCBI taxonomy): domain Eukaryota; kingdom Metazoa; phylum Nematoda; class Chromadorea; order Rhabditida; family Neodiplogasteridae; genus Pristionchus; species Pristionchus japonicus. The sequence continues at coordinate 360,975 of LS503355.1, forward strand.
ATTGTGCTTGTTCACTCCATACAGTGGCACGCCCACAATGGGCACTCCATACGCAACGGCCTCCATGATTGAGCTCATGCCTCCGTTGGTGATGAGTAGTTTAGTGCGCTTATCAGCTGAAAATAGTCGGCAATTATTTATTTCAAAACTGTTTACTTGCTATTTTCTCGAAGAAGGAACTGTCGTTCACGTGCAACGACTATTATAAGCCTAGTTCGTTTCTCTGAAGATGATCAGCAGGATAGTGTGATTGTTAGCTGAATTGATAATTTTCAGCAATGTAGCCATCACAAAACAATGTATAGGCGAAATAGGATTTTTGATATCGTTAGAAAAAAACCTGTTGATATTGTCAGATTTGTACGAGTGTTTGTTTCACCAATTCTAGACAGCTAGTCATGATCAATCTCACCCAGCACGTCATTCTGCGGCAGGAAAGCGGTGATGTTCATATGCTCTGGCGCCTTCTCCACGTCGATTCCGGGCAGTTTCAATCCCGCACCGATGTTCCAGATGATACGGTAGTTGGTGAGCTGCGAGAGTGCGCCGTAAAGGGCGGAGGCCTGCAGTTATTTGTTTTAATTAAAATATATTATGTATATTCAAAAATATTCAAGTTATACATGAATTTCTTCGCTATTTCGAGAAATGAAATTGAACTTGTCAAACGTTGTACAAATATCGAAGTTTGTTCAGTGCGTTTTTGCACTCCAGGATTGGCATCTTGGTGTGGTCAATCAAAGAGCCTATTCAATCGATAGAGACGAGATTGATCAATATTCTAAAGAAAATACCTGCGATTCGCTCATCTTCGCATTGTTCACGAGTGTTCCCATAGAGACAACAATTGTGCCTTCCTTGGACTGGGCGATGGTGTCGTTCCAGGGCTGAGATAATTATTTTACGACCAGACGGGTTGCGCTGCGCCTTCGGCGCGGCCTTCAGCCACGGATAAGCGATAATCCACGGATAGATCGCGGACAAACAAACGGAAGCCGCTCTACTTTACTTAGTAGTAATGACCATATTTTAGTTTTCATGCCAAACTTCTTCTCACTATTTGTTAATCTTGAATGCACTGGCTCTTCCCTTTCCCCTTGCTCGCATGCACTTTCTGAGCGTCGACTGAGTACGCAAAATTGTGAGAGTCGTCTATAATGTCTATGCAGTGCGTGTACTGAGTAATAACCCGAACCCAACTGAATTCTATATGGCCTATTTACTCTCAACTGTATACGATTAGGCCAACTCACTGCGGTTTTGGGGGCTCCATCTAGATTCCTCCTACATAAATGGCGTGTCCCTCGTGCTAACGTTAATTCAACAAGCCATCAACCGATCCATACGGTTGTCCAGACTAAAAAAGCTCCAACTGCCCGCGAAAAGCGCTAGATCCCATCGCATTACAGAGAATGGCCGGAACTAACAGCAAACAACGGCTTGTGGTGCTCCATCTGTATTCCGCCGACAGGAATGACATGGGGAGGCAGGGATCTCTCGTATTCCAGGAGTGGATCGGAGTTGACGAAGTAGAGGGCGACACGTTGCTTGAGTGTGTTTACGTCCGGGAACGAGGGAAATCTGGAATAGGAAGCCTGTGGACTCATGCGATGTCATTCTGGCAATGCTTGCACGCAAAACGCAAGGAAGACATTTGCTCGTGCACGTAATACGCGTATCATGATACATCCTAGCGGTCTTTGTGCAGATATATTGGCCCCTGAATTAACTGACCTCTTCTTGAACGTGTAATCCTCCGCGAACTGCTTCGTGATCGGCCCGTCCATCTGTCGGTATCTTCTCGAGACGATCGATGCTAGGGAAGAGAGTCCAGACTGCAATTCAAACGTCATCAGCTATCTTACGAATCCTATTTATGTGATCTGCGAGCCATCACAGCCTTCTTGAGACAACAACTCGAGGCACGATATGCAAAACAAAACGAACATTGATTTAATAACTTGAGACAGACCTGCGAGGCAATCTCAGTAAGGAAGCACAGCGATGCGGCGAGACGAGAGGCAATAGGACTGGTGGATTTCTGAAAGGTTGTACGTGATCAGTTGCCTATGAATTTGGTTTGAATTAGGAATAATATCGATTTTCATAAGTTTATTCAATCGTATAGGCCCCGAGGGATTACAAACTGTGTGAAAAGCAGTGTTTTCTCACCGATGCCAATCTGCAGTGCGAGAGAGGGAACTGCACGTCGAGAGGAGAACCGGAGGCGACAAGAGTTTCGTCGGTAAGACCTGAATGTATGTTCAATCATGTGTTGACTGCGAGAAAACGTGCAAGATGGAGATGTTTTTATAGTTTGGGCATGTTTTGAGCATACGCTGGAACACAAACGCTAGCGTATCATCAAGATCACACACGAGCACTTGAGCAATCACTATTTCGCTAACCATCCTGATCTAAGATGAAGGTCCGTGCACATTATTCAGGCCAATCGCGTGCCTATTTCAAGTAACCCATGATTCAGGTGGACCAATAAACGGAAAGGGCAACGTTCAGAGCAGATGGCGGAAATCCCAGAACATGAGCGAATGCCAGTTGACAAGGATTTTGCAAGAATTTGTGACTCAATCTCAAGTTCCAAACTATTCCAAACTATCAGTTTGACCAACCAACAAAAGGAACTCACCATCGAGATCAAAGTAGATCGTCGGAACTCCCAGTACATGCGCGACTGCCAATTGACAGGGATTGCCTGCATACACGATGGCCACGTCCAGGTTGTCATTGCGCAGACCGTCGATCAGATCGGAGTTGATGATCAGAAAGAGGGAAAGGTAAATCGAGTGTATGCACTCCAAAGTCGAAATTGGGTGCTGCTGTTACTTTCATGAGATCGCGCAGTACATAGTTATAAACCAATCGCCCTAATCAATCGGTCTTTTCTCAGCTAAGAAAATGGCACCTGCAAAACAAATCGTACTAACCCTGCCACAGCTCGCGTTATGCGCTGCATAGTATGGAACAAGGAAGTCGTCGTAGTCATATCCCGCCTGCCAGGGAGCGACATTGTAAGCCTTCTCGAGCGGTTGGTACATCGACCTGCATTTCAATAATCATTAAATAGGTAGAGCTGCTTCCGCGTCAAGCGATTTTAATAATCGTCATGAGGCCAACGCGCTTTCTCTAAAGTGAGAATTGCGCCATTAGAATGAATGATAAGATAGCGATTGGCATCTCCAGTGACTCAGAAGGACTTCTATCACTCCCTTCAACCCCTTGGGCCACTCCACTGGGAAAGTACCAAACTTACTTATGGAGCAGGTTCTTCATAGTTTTCTCCCTTACGAGATGCAGTTTCGGCTTGACGAGACGGGGTTCCTCGGGGATCAAAACGGGCCTGACAGTGACGACAGTGTGGTGCCTGGAATTTATTTTTACATATTAAAAATGTTTTTTAATAATAAATACATAAGTACTTAAATTCAAGCCAAATGACTACAGTTTGGTATTGAGTTACGTTATTCAGGCATCATTTTATAACTGAAAGGAGCAAAGAAACGATCAACTTGAGCAAAGTGTGCGCAGACTGAGAATTGAAAGCTCAAACTCGCTCGAACTCTTTAGGCACGACAGATTCTTGTGCCTCACGCAAGGAAGATAGCACCAAGGCATACCTGAGAGCCAGCTGCTGTGCTACATGTTCCATTGTAGCCCTCTCCGGCTGACTCGTGCCCATGAGGAAGACGAGGATGTTGAGAGAGGCGGCTGCATGGAGAATGACAGCCACAAGAAGGAGAAGGCGAGCAGGGGCCATCTGGAATGAGTTGGTTAGTGATAGAGAACGTACGGGATTGCCCAATTGATCGAGCACGAGTACAAGTGGTCTCTGACTGATCGTATGTAGGAAATGTACAAAGCACCGTCTTTTGGAATGGGACGGTAGCTTTCGGGAAGCTCGAACAAGCGAATGATTAAGGAGGTGGAATATGGGAGTGAAAAGTGTTTGATTTGAGAGTACGCGTTAAGATTAGAGAATGACTGAGGCTCTAGAAAGATCAAAATTTGAAAAAAAACCGAGAGAATAAAACAACCATGAAGTAAAAACATCAACCAACATCTTCCGAATAGCGTAAAATGCAAAAGGGGTCGGTGCAAAACTTGGTGAAGAGTCCCTTTGCGCATGATCTATTGGTGGTCTAACAACAGAGAAAGCGCGCGGAGAGAACTATCACGGCATAGAACTCGGAATTCCAAAGGTAGCAAGTGCAATTAGAAAGGAAAGAAGTAACTGAGCAGGAAGAGTGTGCTCTCCACTCTCGGTCAACTCTCTAAGAAAGTGTCCGCCCCGAGTCTATTTGCCGTCCGTTGACCCCGAGTGGCACGATCCTCACGCAGATTGGAAGAGTTCCGACTCTCTCACTTCTCCCTGCTCTCTCGCCCTGTCTGATCGACGAGATAGCAGGTGGAATCAGGAGAGTCCCGGGGAGCTAAGAGAGGGAGGAGCGGCCTCCGCCATTTGTTTGCTCTCTGAAGGGGAGAGGTGGCGAGAGATCGGGCAGATCAGAGAGAGCGTCGGAATGTTTGCGCAGTGTGCAAACAGTCGACTCTGAGTAGGGCAAGTCGAGGTCGAGAGTTAGAGAGAGGGTGGACGATAGGATGGGGAGAAGGGAACGGGGAATGGGGGAAGTAAGTGGGGGATCTCAAATCGAGAATCAAGGGAGGCGTTTACTAGCTCAAACATTTGTTTATAGTACTGGTTCTCGAAGATATGGTTTCACGTTTTAATTAGCAATTGGAGAAGAGAAGTCGAATGGAAGAGACTTCGTTAAAATCGACTTGAGAAGGGCGAATTGAGGTCGATGAGTTTGAGAGGGGGTGAACGATGGGAAGTGGAAGAAGGACAAGGTAATGTGGGAGGGGGGATATACCGGTGAGTCAGGGACGTTTCCTAGTAATAGCAATCAACAATGTAGAGTGACCGTTTGTTTCATGATTATGTAGTTCGGTGTGACTTTGTTTTTTTTAAGACAAAGAAGGTCTGTTGGGGAATCTAATTTATGCCCAATAGTCTAGAGCCCTCGAGCAGCCAGGAATAACCCGCGATCGCAAACCGTCCGCGAAAGGCAATGTTTATCTGTGTTTGCACTCTCGCTTGGGCACTCTTGCTTGTTCCCCCCTCCTCCCGCGGACTTACTTTCCCGGCATTCCCATTGATAAGGGAATAATAGTTCTTGTGTGAGAGAGGGAGAGGAAAGACTCGCGAACAGCACTGCCATGGTATCATTTAGTATCATTGAGACTAGGATCAAAATCCTATTCGGATATCGCGGGGCCCTTGATTATGAGATACTTATCTACGAGAAGAACACTACACAACAATGCGCGTTGGTTAGTGACAGTCTAGCGTTCGCTCCCTCTAAGTATCAATCGATAAAAGAGCTCTTCCAGTAAGCTTCTCGAAGCTCTGCTTACGATTGCTGCACTGACGGCCGAGCAAGAGGCTGAGGCACGCAAGTCTACGCAAGCAATGATTCTGAAGAACGTAACGTCATTCTCGGCCGTCAGTGCAGCAATCGAACGCTAGACTGTCACTAACCAACGCGCATGGTTGTGTAGTGATCTTCTCGAACATAAGTATCTCATAATCAAGAGGCCCGGAAAAAGTATTTTGATCCTAGTCTCAATGATACTAAGCACAGATGTGATGGCAACAAACAATGAAGGCAGTGAAAATCCCAGCACTTTTTAAATAGTTCTATCCTTTCAGCAAGAAGGGCCGAATTGACAAGAAGAAGCGCCCAACTGTCACTCAGTCCAAATCAGCGTCAGTATATATGAGACGAATCGCGATAGAATCTCCCATTTTCCAGCCCCCGCGGCGATATGCCAAAAGTTGTTCCCACGGGTCCCCAAAATGCACTATGAATAGCCTGAAGGATGCTCTTTTCAAATCCGGTTTGAACATATTTTTAAAAAATTTCATTCCCGACTTACAGCTGGTCAAAGGCGGTCGCTTCCTTGATTTTTCACA
>LS503355.1:406200-429416 GCA_900490845.1 Pristionchus japonicus
GCTAGGACAACAGAAAGCCACCGTCGCTCATGATATACTGTACACCACTCTCGGCTCTTCTTCTAAAAAAAAGGCGAACCGTGAAGACACGCAGCCGAAGGCTGCCTGCTTAGCTACACGCAGAAATAACCTTGCTCTCAGAAGGCTTAGGGACCTTCCACTCAGAAACCCGGCGATAAATGTTAGGTTGAATCAACTCATTCCAAAAATGCGATTCATTTCAAAACGGAAACATTGGAAAAAAGGGCGGACCATTATATTCCGAAGGAAAAATATGTTGGTCCGCTCTCGGACCGTTATATTTTAGCGGACCATTATAATAGTTTTGGACCGCCATAAAATGAGCGGACCACTGTATACCCTATTGTGGCTTGAAACGACTTTAGCCGCGATCATTGCCCAAAAAAAGAAGATATCAACAACAAATCATTAGTTTCAGTGCACTTCCATTATCAGAAAAAAAAACTTTTGTTCTTGAAGCGATTATTAAATATTGATGAATTCGTACTTTGTTAAACATTATGTTTTCATGTATACGCATTTGACCTCATCATCAAGACTGGATGGGAGTTGAGAAGGAAGCTCCGATCAACGGGGCGGAGTTTGAGTCCCATTTGACTCCGCCCTCTGCTCCGATATAAATCTGCCCGTTTTCACTCTTTTCGACTACCTCGCAACTCTTCGCAAGGCCTTCCTACCTCAGCAAAGCAATGGCCGTATTCCTCGGAAATCAGTCACTGTATGAACTTGAGATGCTTGAGCTTCTCATGAGAGCGAAGGATGAAACCAGGAATGTTTCCATTCTCCTCTCCGACACTTCCGCCCCTCAGTTCTCCACTGGAATCGACCAGCCCACTTCTGAGGGCAATATTATTCCCGGAGACTGTTACAAGACTGTGACTCTCAACAGATGCACCGGCGATAACTGAGGAATCGGTGACCGCCTCTGCAATTGCAACCGTCTTCTCTTCAACGAGTCCCATTATCTCAACCAGCCTTTTATTTCCATCAAAGTGTAATAAACAATTAAATTACTGTTGTTTCCAAATGTAACAGAATTCAGTGAGGGATTGGCTAAATGGGAAGATAACAGAGGGAAGAGGGGACGGGTCTGCAATGTGTCTTCTTGCTTTCTCCAATCCGACAGAAGTCAAAAATCCTCTTGGTTTCGTCACTAGAAGACATTTATATGATCATTTGAGAAGTCAGAGATTCGCGTGGAGTGAAAGCTAAACAACAAGTTATGTTTTTGAAATGCGGCTTAGCTGTGACAATATGACGGATTATTACGATGTGTAGTTGAAAACTTTGCAACATATACTTTAGGTTATGTCTTTCGTAAAAACGTTTCTTCTTTCATTAACACTGTCTCCTATAGTAACTTTGTTCATTTGTCTTATAAATTACCGTATCGGTGAACTGCGTGATTTCGCAAAACACTCGACAAATGTAAATACGCAACTATATATTCGAAAGATCATCTCAATTCTTATTCATTCACTCGTAGTCTAAAGCATCGTTCTGTTACGTCAGCGTTTCGTGTGAAATGGAAGCAAAACATGCACCGATGTTATGATTATTCAAATGTCATGGATGACGCGTTGTGTAGTATCAATGTCTCAGAAAGTAATGTGCTAAGACGATATGAGGATATGATTTGCACTTTCCCGGAACATCACAATTCAAATTTTTTTTTCATATTTTGAATGTATACATCTGAGTTTTGATGTAATTGCAGCCAACAAATACATCCAAGCTTTAGGAATAAGCAAAGAGTTCAACGCTTCTCCTTGTGTACACTGAAAAAGGAAGGATGGAGGAAGACGAACGATGGAAAAATGAGTGAATGGATTTGATTACAGTGGGGGAAGACGAGTGGTTCCTGAACTCGGGGCTTCAATCAACAATACAATTAGCACTTGTCCTTGTGGGAGTTCATTACATCGATCACTCTTGAGAACTTGGCCGATTCCACGCAGTGGTCCAGACGATCAGTGCAGTGGCCTGAGCAGATTTAGAATTGGCTTCAGGAACCCGCATTTTCCGGACATCGACTGATACCTAATTCTCCATCTCAACCGTGCGGAAACCCATTAGATGTAAGGAAGCATTGAAACGTCTTTCGATTGACCAATCATGCGAACCAATCCCAACTCGTGTTCATGAAAGGGTTGAGTTCAACTATTCATCGAGACGAACCTGTGCATTTCTGAACGTGAGGGCAATGTTCATTGCATTCGGAGATCAGGACGAGGAAACAGGGATGCACTGAAAGGAAAGGGATCAGAAACTTTGCAATTTAGGCATCTGAAAAAGTGGGGTAGTGCCTGGCGTAGCGAAAACGGTCAATGGTGCGAACAGAATATGCTCGCAGTACGCATTTAGCCGAATGTTGAGCGAGCGTGGACTGTTTGCTTCCCTCTTGTTTTGCCACTCAACATCTGTGCATTCGCAGAGAAAACAATACCTCCGGTGTGATAGAACTCCCCGTTGTGGAATGTCTTCGGATGCAGGACTCTCATCTCGTCCTCGCAGTCATGTTCAATCTTCAAGACCGGCTCAATACAACCGTCCCAAGCTCCGTCCATTCCCTGAAATGAGTAAGATATTGTGGCACTTGTGGAGTTGCTCAGAAGAATGGTCGTGTTTCACTCATTCTATTACATAAGTGGCATAACGCAACGCATTATTTTGTTGGAAAAGTTGGCAAGGATCTGTCTCTGGTTTTATTTTGCGAAAACCTAGTGGGTGTGTTCTCAAGTAACTCAGATTCCCTAAAGATTCAAAAGACAGACAACCACTAGGTCATGGTATTTGCCTACTCGTAAGCCCTGAATCACAAAGTAACCAGGTAGGCTGGGAATCTAGAGGAAGTTAGCTACTCACCGTGCCTTTGAGAGTCACGTAGCAAGATCCTCCGTTCAGCTGCAATGCACTCATTCTTCGGAAATCGCCTTCACTCATCTTTTTTTCAGAATCGGGTTGCAAAGTGACAAAAGGCAGTAGCGAAATTGGTAAACACTCTCCAGACACAAACTAGACACAAACCAGCACGGATCTAGAAGCGATCACATCATTCTCGACCCCGTCTTCCTCCTGTAACAATCTTATCTTTTTATTTCATCTTTCAATCAATTATTTCGGGGAGGAAACGAACCAGCAGAGTCACTTTGAAGTGGGCATTCGGGTTGGAGTGGCACTTAAGAATCGCTGTTACGTTCATCTCGATTTCCAGCCGACCGATCACTTTCTGCTCCATAAACTCGTAGAATCTCCTCTCTGCAGACTGAAAGGAGGTAAAGGTAAAGGTATCTCCGTACTCGAGGCACTTGCGTCCTGCGGGTGCCCACGCCAGTGACTATATTTAAAGGCCAGTTCAGTCCGTAGGACCTAATCTATTCTTCGGACCTACTTTAACGAATGAAAGGAGAGGTGAAAGGCACTTTGAGACTCTCGTGGGCGCACCCTACTAGGCCAATATTCGCGTTCAGCCTGGGCATAATCCAGAAGTAGTTACCAATTCCCCTCCTGCGCAAAAACGTAAACGGCAGGATGTCTAATCCGTTAAGGGTGGAATGGAGAAAGGTATGCTTCAATGCAAGTGAGCACAATTATGCTACCGATTCTCTACCACACGAGATGACTTTACTCTGATTTCGCATCATTCGGTACATAGGATACCATGTGGTGACGGAAATACAGAACTAATCAGAATGTTATCAACCTATACGCTCTTCGAGAGGGTAAACTATGGTTCCTGGGAACTTGAGTAAACACAAACCTTGTAGGATTCGGGACGACAATCGATTCCAGAGTAGACGGCGATGAAGAAGAGAACGAGCAGGGGTTGAAGGTGCATTGACTGAAATATTAGAACAGATGAGGATTGCGAATCAGCGATGAACAAAACGAACACAACTCACGTTAAAAACATATCGTACATTGTGTCTAAGAAGGTTAAAACACATCATCATAGAAGATCTAGGCAGATAATAGATTTTTCAGATAGGCGGACTTGATTGTTTGCACAGTTCTAAAGGCAGCGAGAGAACGAGAACCAGGGTTGTTAGAGTAGGAATCCAGGAGTGTGTATCCGGTGGAGATTCCAGAGACAGCAAGATACGATGTGCAAGATAGTGATTGGAAGGGTGAGACCCAGACCGCAGAGAACTAGAAAGCAGAGAGTAAAGAGAGCATCACATGTTCAAAGATAAGAATAGAATTCGGAAATAATAGTGAGTGATTCTAAGAGAGGTTCTATAATTGTCATTTTGATTTCAAATGCATGTCAGCTCATGATCAAGTGTAGCCACTCTGCGAACAATGTTTGCTGTGCCGACCACTCTTCCCAATCATTCCCTTCTTTTTCAGAAGAAAGCAACGAAAGGAAAGCGAAAGATCAAACATTGAGAATACGTGCAGAGGGCCTGAGAAATAGCCAATATATGTGTGAAGCTTGCATCGTTTGCTCAGAATCGTGACAAAGCAAGAAAGATGCGTATAGAAGTCACAATGCACATGAGAGCAAAGCGCCGAATCGTCGACTGAAATGGAAGAGAGATGACGATTTAATCGTAAAGTAAGAAAGCACGAGTGACAGGAAGAAAGAATGACTTAGATAAGGAGTAATAATCTGGTTCTCTACTTCCGCAACGCTCTCTCGCCTAGATAGAGATGACTAGAGAAAGAACATTGAATGAGATAAGGTGACGTCTCCTCTGACTCGATGGAATGTTCCTTATCACTCAGCACGCTTTGAGCAGATTGAGTTCTCGTATAGTTGGCAAGGGAAAGGAAGATCTCGAGAGTTCTGGTTAACACAAATGAAACTTATCAGTTATTCCCGAAAAGTGTTTAACTCTCGAATGCAGGTGAAAATCTCGCACATTGAACATCTAGTCAAATGAGGTGTGACGAAACGTCTCGATGATAAAACCATCTTCCATCTTCCCCTTCGTCCCTCCCCATTCCGGCTCTACTAAGAATTAACAAGATATTCGACCGCGATGACGAAGATTACTGAGTATTCACTGATTGCTAGTCAAATGAATACTCAAAGTTCTGTGGAAATAGTGACAATAATACAAAGTGAGCTGCCTATCCACAGCTGCTCTCCTTTCTATCGCAGATATTTTTCACTCTGCTCCTCCTTTTCCCGAGTAGAGAGGACAGTGTAAAGTAAGCAGCATGTGCCGAGGGAAGAAGCGAAAAAGAGGAGAAGCACGAATGAGAAGAGAAGGATCACAAAACAGATAACACTTGAGTATTTCAAAAGGGTACGATTTAGTCAAGAAAGCTCCGGAAGAGAAATTGGAAAGATTTTGGGAGATCTCCCTTTTCTCTCATTCATTTCCCTCGCGATTCATCACTTTTATTACCTTCTTCTGATGTGAATGAGAATGAAGGCAAAAGGCGAACCGTGAGATGAGAGAGAAACGCAATTCAAAGCAAATATTTTTTATGGAGATGTAGCGAAGCTCTTTTTGTCAACTAATAATCAGAGAATGCATGCTCGAATGCTATTGCAGATAAGAGTTGATATTTTCAATCTTTCATTGTGCGTTCTGATCTGAAAATTACTCGAGTCACTTGACTTTGTTCTAGATTAAATAGTTCGAAAGGACTCTCTTCCCGTATACTTTCGCCAATAGATCTCCATTAGTAGAGTCGCAGCGTGAGCATAAACTCATTCAAAACAAAAAAAAACTCATTCCTGGTCCTTGCGCTGGTTCGGAGCGGTCGGGCGTAGGTCAAGATGGTGTAACTATGGGGATACCGATTTGGCAGAATTTTTTTTCGATTTTTTCAAAGTACCGATATAGGCCTAGAAACTGACCAAAAAGCTAAGAACCAGTGGTCCGGCAAAAAAAAAGCGCTAACTTTAGTGAACCGAGCCCATTAAGAGGCTTGGAAACAAACACTTTTACCGGCCCAGTTGCGCTCAAATGTGCTAAAAACTTTCAAAATCGATGACCAACAATGATTAAAAGTGTTTGGGAGCACATGCCAGGAGTTTCCGACGGTCAAAAATGAGATTCAAACTCATGGTGACTCGTATGTTCATGAGGGTTGGAATTGACATTCCGGAACCTTTTCTTCTGTCAAATGATGACCGTAGGGATGCATTTTTATGCAAAACTCGAAATTCGATCATAGGGACCCATATGGCCAAAACCACAGGCTTTGCGTTGACTGCGTTGTCTCAGGTGTGAAGACTCAAAGATTCGCCTCGGAAACAAAAAGTTTCGCCACTTTTGACCGGCCCATTTGCGCTCAAATGTGTTAAAAAAATCAAAGCAATGATCAACAATGATTAAAAGTGTTTGGGAGCACATGCCAGGGGTTTCCGACGGTCAAAAATGAGATTCCAGCTCATGGTGACTCGAATGTTCATGAACGTTTGAATTGGCATTACCAAAGTTGTCCTTCTGTAAAATGATGAAACAGAGTTTTCTGTATCGTCGTCAGATCAACATTTTATGTGTTAAACATTTTTTTATCATCAACAGAACAGCTAACATTAGCAATCGATACTTGACTTCCAATCTCTGAGATTACGATCTCTTTCCCATACTCTTGCGCTTTCTTTCAGTGGGATTCTCCTCTTGCTCGAAGATTTCATTTCTGTGCTTGAAAAGAATATCCCTAACATATTCGTCATCATCATCGTCACTGAAGTCATCCGGATTGTCTTCGTCTTCTTCTTCCTCTTCATCTAACGAATTATCCAATGAAGCATTCGGAGGGATATTGGGCTTCTTCTTCTTCTTTGGTGTCGATGAGGACGGTTCTTCTTCCTTATCGAGTAATCCATTGATGATCGACTTGATCTGAGTGACGGACAGTCTGTTCCTCGGCATAATCAGGATTTTCCCATCCTTATCCTTTGCATTTTTCATAAAAACCTCGGCCTCATGTGCTTTCACTTTCATGTTCTGGCTTCTCTTTTCCGCAAAAAATTGACGAATCAGTTCTCGGGCTGGCTTGTCATTCTCATTCTTCTTCTTTGTCTTTCCGAATGCCCATCCTTGCGGAAGTTTAGTAGGGTTGCTTCGAACGACACCATTCAGCGTGGTCTCCACGGAATTAGTTGTTGTTCTTGGGCCTAAGGAGAGAGAAGCCATCTCGACGGAGTTGTCATGGATTGTCTTGCGTTCAAGCTCATACTTGTGCTTGCCGGAGACAATACGTCTCTCCAGTTGATGGAAAGATCGAAACTCCTTGATGCAACCTTCCTCCGTGCAGTGGAGCATTCCAGAGGAGGAGGAGTCTTCTTTCTTGTCTGTTGTTGTCGATTTGGGGGTTCGTGTTTGATGAGAAGTGGGTGTGAGCCAGAAGAGAGGCTTTTTGTCAATGGTGTATCCTCCACTCTGAAGAGCCGTCAGCTTGCCCTGGCATAGCGTCACTTTCTTAGGATCGAAGAGTTGTCCTTTGCCGATTGATCGATGACGTCTCAGACGAATCCCGTCGGCCTGAAGTGAGGGTTCGATTATTTAAGCCAACAATTTTGGGACGTTATTTGAAAAAAGAAGAAAATAAAGAAAAATTATCAGAAAAAGAATACCTCGAATTAGAAACTAGTGTACGAAGTTATGTTCTTGATCTTCGACGCCGAATCCTTCTTCTTAGAAATTGTGCATCGATGGATACTGACTCCATTCATCGATGGATACTGACGGCAGCGGAAGTGTTACGTTCTTACGGTAATCATTCAGGTTTGATCCTTCAGCGCTCCAAACAGCTTGCGCTATTTCTCCAACTGACAATCGAAGAAATATCAAAAGTTTGACACTTTCCTGGATTCATTTGAGTATCAACTTCACATACGAGAAAATCGCCCTTCTCTTTGAAACATTTCCGCTTTTGAAGTTGTATTGTTGCCACCATTGCCTGAAAAGTATTATCTATACCAATTATCAATATCAAGTTGCATATTATCAGTTACTGAAAAGCACAAAAAAACAGAGAAAAACAGGGAAAATCTGAGACCGAACGCGTAAAAGAGTGAACACGTAACTGCATTCATCTAGTAAGGGTTCCATACCTACGGTCGTCATTTGACAGAAGAAAAGGTTCCGGAATGTCAATTCCAACGTTCATGAACATTCGAGTCACCATGAGCTGGAATCTCATTTTTGACCGTCGGAAACTCCTGGCATGTGCTCCCAAACACTTTTAATCATTGTTGGTCATCGCTTTTGAAAGTTTTAAGCACATTTGAGCGCAACTGGGCCGGTAAAAGTGTTTGTTTCCAAGCCTCTTAATGGGCTCGGTTCACTAAAGTTAGCGCTTTTTTTTGCCGGACCACTGGTTCTTAGCTTTTTGGTCAGTTTCTAGGCCTATATCGGTACTTTGAAAAAATCGAAAAAAAATTTCCGCCAAATCGGTATCCCCATAGTTACACCATCTTGACCTACGCCCGACCGCTCCGAACCAGCGCAAGGACCAGGAATGAGTTTATAATTTTTCTAATGTTGCTCGAGGCTTCCTCTTTCGATTGCCGTCGAGAACGAGCAAAAATCTTTACTTTGAACGGACTTATGATTTTTTTAGAGAGATGAGTTTTGTGAAAAATCACAGAAGCGACCGCTTTTGACCAGCTGTAAGTCGGGAATGAATTTTTTTTTTAATACATACAAATCAGATTTGAAAAGAGCATCCTTCAGGCTTTTCATTGCGCATTTGAGGGGCCTGTAGGAACAACTTTTGCCATATCGCCGCGGGGTCTGGAAAATGGGTGATTCTATCGCGATTCGTCTCATAAGTATCAGCGAGACCAATGTGACCGGCATGGACTATCGAAGAAATTGGAATGTTATGACCTGTCAGCACACTCTTTTGCCTCACTGTCCGGGAGAAAATCCTTGGAGAGCGTTTCTTGCGATCGCTACGGGATTTATTCCTTGACGTTGAGGGCGAGGGCGAGACATGCGTGGTTAGCCCTCGAACCTCATTGATTTCTAGAACACAATACGTTACGAAATAAGACATAAACCTATTTTTCACCTAACGAATGTGCCTTTTCCTGTCATTTTACCGTTCAATTGGAGTGACACGCTTGTTTAACATGCCAAAGAAGGTGCGACCGGTATGGTACCGTGGATGCTTTCACAATCTTGCTCAATCACGTTTCGCGGTCTTTTCTTGGGCACTCGTAATCGGCCGTGAGAAAAAGTAGTTCGGAACCCTGATCGCAGCAGAAGAGATTGGACGAGCACATTGAGTGAGTTTTCTATAGCTTTATTTTTATTTTTTAATCACCTCTTATTGTAAGATTATAAACCGTTTCACGAGTAACGAAAACGAGACGAACTTATAAAGAGGCGTAACCACGAAGGCGCACGTTTTTCGTGTCAGCTTCAAGCACTTGCCCGTTTATTGGCATGTTTCCCTTTTATCATTGTTTTTATGTGTATTTGTGTTTCATTGTATGCTTGATATGTGCCAGGGTGAATGCATAAATCATCGAAAGGCGTCGACAGAGGATTCGACGCAATTTCGATCGAGGGGAAGGAGTTTTGCTGTCAGGTACGACTTTGTTCTCTTGTTGTTCCACTGCTGTGGTCCGCTTTGGGTTGTTTGACTCATTTCAGTCATGTCGTCCCCACTAAGGACGAGCTCGTAACCAGGATGGATGATTTAAGCAGGTTAGACACTTTAGTTTCATGCTCAAACTCGGGTTTTCTCGATTTAGCTCCCTTCCTTTACCTTTCCTTAGAGTTCACGCGCTACTATTTGCTTACTTCCCATTCCATTTCAGCTGAAAATGCGTGTTATCTTACTATTTGCATTGAATTATGGCTAGGTTTATAGAAATGCACGGTAATAGCAAGTTACCCTCATGTTTCGCACCTCATAGGCGCTCGATTCCAATGAAAGTGCTAGGTTTTAGTCAATCATCCCTTATCCAGTGGAAATTTATGTGGAAATGCATATTTGGTGTTAATTAATTAATTAATCGAATTGTTAATTAACTTAGATAAGTTAATTAATTAATCAAATTATTAATTAGCTTAACTAAGTTAATTAATTAATTAATTAATTAACTTGATCACCCTTCTGAATACTCCTCGTTTCAGTGTTCATTGATCATTTTCCTCTATTACAGGGACATTGACGGAAGGAAGAGAGGGAATAAGGAAGATGAATTGAGAGGGGAGCAGAAGAATAAGAAGGGAAGAGAGAAGCAGCCGAAGGAGGAGAGGAGGGGAAGGATTGAGAAAAAAAAGGTAAAAGTAGGTGCTGATTCAATTATAATAGATGAGGTATCACTAGGTGATAGGAGTAGAAGGGGTGTGAGAGGAATAGTGAGGAGACTGTATTGGCGAATTGAAGTTATGGAATGGATTTTTATGAAAGTTTGAGGACACTGAGTAGCTAGGGGCGCAATCGACGAAAATAGGAGACGTATTAGAGGAAGCAGTGGCCGGAAAGGCAGACGAACGATGAAAACGAGGAGGATGAAGTATATTTGGGAAACTTAAACTGCGACACTGGTCATCGGCGGATTTTGAGGGAGAGAAAGGCGAGACTTAGACCGATGAGACTTGGGGATAATTGTGAGA
This sequence comes from Pristionchus japonicus, assembly GCA_900490845.1. Lineage (NCBI taxonomy): Eukaryota > Metazoa > Nematoda > Chromadorea > Rhabditida > Neodiplogasteridae > Pristionchus > Pristionchus japonicus. Next base: position 416,766 of record LS503355.1, read on the forward strand.
CGGTGGTAGATTCATGGGGAGATCACTCTTGAATACGAACTAGGGGTGGACATAATATCAGTTTGGCAAGTCACACAATTGCCCCTCTCCTCCTCCGTTTCTTCTCTTCCATTCTCATTTTCAGACATTCCTTTAGTTCATCTGAGTTGATCACCTTCATTGTATAAATGAGAACGTTTTTATCACATAATCTTAGAATTCACTGATTATTTACAATGTAAATTATTCGAAAACGTTGTCCAGTTGGAAGCAACAATAAAGGTATTCCCTGTTGTTTCCAGTTCTAGCTTGTATCAGGTTGTCGATGATAAATGAAATTTTCTCAACAGGATACTGTATCACACAAATTGACATGAAACAGTGGTGGTTGTATGTCTGTGCCTAGTCACTAACCACGGTGGAATGGATTACAATCAGAACGTAGTTAATTCCAGGGCAACTATGTGCAAATATAGCCATAGGGACTGGTCAATATACAGAAAAAAGTTTCTTTGGGTAATATAATCATTGGACGACAGGATGAATAAAATGCGATGAGTATTATGACTAGGGTTACGATAAATATACAGTACCTTGTGTTACGATAAATGAATCAGAAGTTCATTGAATCGACGAAGTTCAAGCGATTCTCCCATCGACGTCGATCCACGATCGACGATGCTTCCTGAACAGGTAAGATTCATGTTGGCTTAAAGGGTCAGGCAACAAAAACCGACTGTTCAGAGCAAATGTCAAGTATCAAAATGAAAATTTTGGCATAGCCTCCGGTCTAACTATTGCACAGGACCAACGAGAATCGTCAAAATAAAACGATGAGAAGAACTTACCTCAGGAAGCATCGCCGACCGTGGATCGAAGTCGATGGGAGAATCGCTTGAACTGCGTCCATTCCAATGAACTTCACACGTCGTTTATAGCTTTTCAGGATCTATAAAAGGGAGTTTGAGAGAAGAAATGGAAATAATACCGAAATATCAATGTATTTCGGGAACTTCTATAGTGCTGGGGCCAGGGACAAGGGAATTTGGCCTAAGGTTGCTTAGGTCAAGAGTTATGCCTTTTAATATTAATCGTAGAATAAATAATAAAAACGTCCTCCATCTAGGGTGGCTCGGGAACTTTAGAAGTTCCCTTTATGCATAAAAACGATCGAAAATAGACAAACTATCAAACGATAAACTAATTCATCGTTTTCTTCCTTTAGTTCCTTTGTTGCTGCTGCCGACCGCTTCTTGCTTCGGGTTGCTGGAAGAAGTGTGTTAGCAAGCATTGACAATAGGAAACACATCGATTTAAGCGAAAAATGACGGGCGTAAACAGTGAAAAGAAGGTGGTTTTGGAGTAATGGCGATTAATTGCGTGTAAAACATTTAGAAACGCGGGTATTTCGAGTGATCGATGTCCGCAAAGGATTCTCAATAATTCTAGCACAATTAGAACAGAAAATAAGCGAATCAATACAGGGAAAGGCGTGAAACAAGGAAAACGCGCGACATTGAATAAATCGTTCCGCGTGTGAAGGAGCAGAGACGAACTTATAATCGCTAAACAGCACATTTCACTTGCTGAGCATTTGAAACGCACGATAATTGAATGAATGAAATTATCAGTGTCGCTTTCTGGGCGCAGATCAAGATGGGTATCAGAAAGGGGTTTGATCTTCTCATTTGATTTTCATTCGGCCAGGTTCGGGATGGGGGATCGGTCTTCTTTCCTTGTCGCAGACCCAATTTATGGCTGGAGAAAGGGCTCCGATCTTCCGAACAGCGATAGGACTTGATAGCATCGCTCGATGAAGGAATCTCACTAGATTGGAAGCGGTTCCAGGCGTGTTCTAGATTCTTCTTCGAGCTTGAGTCCACCAGCGTCGAATGATCTATCTTTGAGCGCGAATCATTGAACCCAGAATCCGAGGACCAAACATCTTAGTAAGTCATACCCATCACACGGTGACCACTCCGGCTTGGATGGGGATTCCTTTTGATTAGTCGTTGGCAGAGACGAGGTGTATTAGGGGAAATCGCTTTCCACCAGAGAGAAATGGAGAGGGAACCGCTCGCGACGACTAGCAAGGAATGGAATGGTAGCTTAATTGGTAGACTAAAAATCATACATTTGAGTGTAGTAGTTTTCATTCAACAAAGGCTAACGATACTAACGGTTTCAAACTAGCGTTAAATCCTTTCTGCCACAATAATTCCCTGAAATCCAGAAACCACATGAACGATGAGAACTAGGAGAATGGAAAGCCGCATCGATGCGAAGTTGGGGTGAAAAGTGATGAGAGAATAAGGATGAGATAAAACTAGAAGAACTGCTGATATTTATCGGTAGAATCTCCTCCTCCCCGAGACTTCAAAATACGAGTCACTGTTAATCCGCACACACTGTTGTTACTCTAACCGGTTGAAATGAAGAGAGCGATTCATACAGGATTCCTTGACGTGAGCCTTCCTAAGAGAGGACGAGACACAACATGCAAGGTTAAGTTTCTGTGGCCTCTGAAATTCATTTTTTTATTAATGATAGAAAAATTTAAAGAGGTTTTTGTCTCATAGTTGTCTAACTTTGAATGAGGATGGAAAAAATGACGAGGGCGATGAGTTGCATTGTTTTTCTCCGAGAAGGGTGAAGGAATTCAAAACCTCAAATTTCTTTCGGGTGAGTGGGCGAGGGGAATTCATCCTATATAATGATCGGGCGTTTCTCTCGACATCATTCGTGGATTGGAGTCAACGATGCGCATTCTAGCTACACTGGCACTCCTTTCGCTGTTGCATCTTTCAGTGCAATTTTGTTGCGGTAAAATGGGAATGGTGGGTATTTTGAATCTCTAAAAAATTTCAGGACCTACTATTATTCGAATACTTAATTATTAACATATTCGTAAACGGAGAATGACATCGTAAACGGAGAATGGTCGTTTTTTTCACCAATTCAAATCTTTTAGACGTGTTTTTAATGATTTCATTCAAGGCTTCGTCTAATGGACACAAATGGAGATGGAGTTCTCCAGCCTGCAGAATTCGATAATTCTCTGAACTAACTATCTTTTCATTTTATATTCCATCTTTTGATAAATGCATCCCTTGCAAGCGGAATGTATTTCTAAAGGTATTAGCACTACATTATGTCAAGTGTGCCATCGTCATAAAATATTTTCGAAGTATTTATCGATTAGCAACGGTTGTAGTCACGATTTGATCTCGACATCTTCCAGAGTCACTTCTTCCTCTTGACAACTCGCCTCTCCTCCAGTTGTCTCCTTGATCCAATCACAGTACTGTCTAATGTCAGTGAACACTTCTAAATTGGAAAAAAATGAGTCCTTTAGAGTTGAAAATACAGACTTGGATAGATGTCGAATTGGAAGCGGGGATCCGGAACTCCGAAAGAGACAATACCTATCTGAAATATTGAATTTACAAAATCGGCACTCTTGTACATCTCCGGACACATCTCCAACCAAACAAATTGAGTTTCATCGACTCCCTTAACGAATTTGTTTCTCGCTGTGTTGGGGTGGGGGTGGATGGTTGAGGGGTTTTTGGAAATGTCCGGAGATGTGCAAGAGTGCCAAAGAATCGATGTAATGGTTCACCTGGAACCATCGATCGTCAGTCGATTTCATCATGAGAGGCCCTCCACTGTCGCCCTACAAATATCTTTGACTTGCATGAACCCAACAGTCTCACAATCTTAAGCTCACATCCATCCAACATTCGAAAATGCTAGTCTCAAAATTTGTTCTTCAATTGATTCGAACCGAGAACGAAAAAGGAAAAACAACTGGAAACGGAAAAGAATGGCCTCAACGAACTTGCAAAGATCCATGCCCGTAAGAGCCGGCGCAAACAACCTTCTTGCTGCTCCAGGCGTCAATGAACGCTTTGCCTTTACCGCGTTGCTCAGGTGGAATGTTTCTCATGCGCTCTCTAAAATTATAAGGTCTGTAATTACTGAATGCACTGCCAAAACTTGGACACTCACTCGCAAATTTCAGGAGGAATGAGTGGCACAATGGTCTCTCGCAGTTGGCCGTCCACTATTTTCCTCGTAGTGTTCCGGACTAAAAAAGCATGATTTTTCTCCCATGTGCTTTCCAAAAAAAGAAGAAAAAAGATAAAGCGGCGCTCCTCCACTTTCCCGGAAAATAGGGTAAAAATGAAATGAGTGTCAATGATTTCCTAAATAAAATATTTCCCGCAGGGTTGGCGGTCGGGGATGGGGAGGTTTTGAGTATATTTGAAGTTGTCCGGGAAAGTGCAGAAGTAAAACAAGTAACGTACTGTTCGCAGTTCCGAATCCGATCACAACGGCTTGCCCGTCCATGGGAATCGATTGAGTGTGACTGGGTAGGCATATAGGTGCAACGACATCACTGTATTCAAGCGAGGAATCGAGCTTAGAATATTTCCAGTTTTCGAAAACTTGCTAGAACTCAACCTTCACAAGCGCGATGTCGTTATCCGCGGTAGTGTGATTATAATTTACATGTCTAATCACCTGCACTGCCTTGAGTTGCGTACTCTGAATAGTTTCCTATCAAAAGTGCTGGAATTCGCTCCGATTTCTTACATTAGACACGTCGTTCATTCGAGTCGCTCCAGCAAGCACAGTCAATCTTGATGCATCGTCGCCTCTGAATTACAAATAATTGGTTAATAACTTTTTCATTTGCTATTATTGAATTTTTTATCCTTTGTCCTTGCACTTATGTTAAGTTTTGTTTTATCACGTCTCAATAAAAATTCGGTGTACCTAAGAACCTTCCTAAAACAGTGTCCTGCGGTTAGAATCCATCGTTTGCTGATTATAGTTCCTGTATTTGAAGAGCATTGTTTCCGATCAACCTCATAGCAAACCTCCGCAATTTCCAAGTGAAACCTGCCATGGCCATTTGGTGGGAAGCGTCACATTTTCACCGCCGACAATCTAAAAGTTTATTTTTATTTTTTTAAATGGAAGAACGAACCATTCTCGGATGCCGAATGTTTGACGTCGGAAGATGAATTCCACATCCAAGAACCGAAGTTGTAAGGCAGAGTAGTACGAAAAGCTCCATGGTTGAATGAATCCTTTGAGGATTCAAACGTTTTTAAGCACGATCCAACAAAAGAAACACTAATGGGCTATTGAATTCAAGGAGGCGGATGTGACTCAGAAGATCCGCATTGCTTGATAGCGGAGCTTGTCTGTATCAGTCAGAAATTTAATGGAACCGCAAGACACCCAAGAAAATATACTGATCCGACTTCAATATACTGGTCCCAAAACAGTATGCTGGTCCCGAAAATATACTTGTCCGGAATATACTGGTCCCAACGAAATATGCTAGTCAAAAAATCGGGATATGAATACACTGGTCTCCACATAAAATATTCTGGTCCTCGTTTTGAAAATATACTGGTCCCAACAATTGATGTTTCTGGAGAGTTGTGCTTGTTTTCAAAGATGTCATATTGTATCACTGCTCTTACGAATTGAAACGATGAATTTACTCTTCGATTACTTGTACCTCAACATCATCATTTTCACTGTTCTCATCCAATTCAGTCAAGTTATGGTCATCTACATCATGCAGACTCATCTCAGCGATCAGCTTGTTCACCCTTTTCCCATTCATGTGATAACGTCTGAACATGAACATGTACTGGCACAAATAGCTATCTAGTTCGTCAGTGCTCAGATTCTGGATCCGCTTGATAAGCTTCTTCGCCGCTCGTCGCTGATGCTGGCTTACGCATTCGCTAGCACTTGCGCAGCCAACTTTGCCGAATAATATTGAATTCGAAGATATCCATTGTTGTCACACACAGAATGACAGAAAACTGCGAGTGAAAGCGCAGAAAATAGGCAGAAACACTCCGACAAAAGAAAGTCAAGAAAATTGGTAGGGGCAAGTATGTTTTCAAACCTGGGACCAGTATATTTAGAGATCACAAACTCCGTCCACTTTGAAGGGAAAGGAATTCCTCAAAGGGTGCACAACTCGAGTGCTCGATCAATTTCGATGATCTCAAGCGATTTTGGTAGCTATGAGTAACCTTCACAAAAACCCCGCGGGGCAAGATGTTCTGATGACTTTCACTTGGTAAAAATCGATAAGTTTCTCATCAAATAGGTGTTTAGATGGGTTCCACTGATTGGATCCTTTTGTCCCTTGAGAAAATGTCTAATTTGAATATTTTAGGATTTTTAGAGAAAAAATTGGATTATTAGCTATTTTCCCTGAATTGTGCAAGAAGCGCGGGGAGAGGGGAGCGAGAGAGCGGGAGGAGGGAGAGAGACACGTGTGAGAGAGGCTCCGCCCCTTTCTCTCTCCTCTCGCCTCTCTCTCTCCTCTCTTTCCCTCCTGTTCGCGCGCACGTTTTCAGCTGTAGCGCCTCAGAGATAAGATATTCACTTTCGGTAAAAGGTATGATGTTACTGAGATCAGCACGAGCTCGTCAATCCCTTTTTGGCACAATCGAAAGAATTTCACGATTTACGTTGTGGTCCCTAAGTATATTAATGTAAGGTTTTTGGGACCAGTATATTTTCATAACGGGGATCAGTTTATTTTTTAGGGGACCAGTATATTGAAGTCGGACCAGTATATTTTCGGACGAGTATACTATTTCATACTTCAACCTAGCATGTTGTTGAGCTAGAAGAGAGGATGACTCCGTGCTCGCTCCACCGCATGTTGTACTAAAAATATTCCACGGATCGGCATGGTGTCTTGTTTCCACTATTCAACTTGATAAAAAGGGTCTTCTCTATCTTGTTAGAATCTTTACACACGAAAACATAAATTCCTGACAATGATGGACCGAATCACAAATTTACGAATTAGAAGGACTCTCAATCTTGGGCGTATTCCAGTGTCACTTCTTCCTCTTCGCAACTAACTTCTCCCTCCGTCGTCTTCTTGATCCAATCGCAGTGCTTCCGAACGTCAGCGAAGGTTTCTTAAGGAGGATATTATTTTAATCAACTAATTTACAGTTTCGTTAATGTCTCAGGAGCCAGGATGAGGATGACAGACTCTGCCAGAAAACGCGAAGTGGCGAAAGAAAACAAGGCTCATACTCGGGAATAAGTCGCCTCTGATGCCGTCGTCTCGTTGGCCATCGCCGAATTTATAGTGCATGAATGATGCGATGCCGATCGAAAAGGAAGAGCTTGAAGAAAAGCCTCTTGTCACTAATATCGGGATTTCGGAACTCCTCTTTTTGGCAAAAGAAATTACAGCCCATTCGGAGAATGAGAATGGTAGGGTACTTGAGGGGATCATCGGAAGAGTTTCTAACAAACATCCACCCCGACCACCAACCCTGCGATAGGCAAACTAATTTAACGAATGCGTGATACAAATGCGTTCTTACGGGGAACTCCACAAGCGCCGATAACTCGGTAGAATAGCACAGACAACAAAACTGTGCCGGGAATGCGCAAAGATTCAGAACACTTCTATAGCAAGTGGAACAATTATTGCATTTCGAAGGGATTGTGAAATTACCTGAAACCATCTTCCATCTCTTGCCTTCATCATGAGCGGCCCTCCACTGTCACCCTGGACGAGTTTCTGGGGAGTTAGGGAGCATCTCATTCTCGTAATCGGAAGTGTGCGGAATGGAGAGCAGAGATCATTGCAATGCACAAATAAGCTCATCAAACCTCGTGTGTTCCGTGGTCAATCGAGCTTGCGCAAACAACATTCATTTCTCTCCAAATAAGGTTAATGAAATTGGATTCATGCTCGAGTGGAACCGTGTGCGACCATTTTTTCCTGGGTTTTCGAGAATTATTATGTGTTCTCTGCGAATGATATTGCTTACTCGCAAACTTCCGGAGCAACGATAGGTACCACGGTCTCTCGCAATTGTCCGTCCTCTGCTATCTCGTTCGTTCCTTCGACTGAAAGTAAGGGATGAGAGGCAGTGTTAGTGGACCAGTTCACCATCGTGTTTGCCAAACCCGATCACTGTTGCTTGCCCATCGTCGGGAATCGATTGAGAAGGATTTGGCAAGCAAATCGGAGCAACAACATCACTGAATTGTAGAGGCTCTGCGAGCTGAAAGAATATTCTTCCATGATTTTCTAGTTCAACAACAAGAATACCTTCAGAATAGCGATATCGTTTGTCTTGTAGGTTCCATTATGTTGCGGATGTATTGTCGATGCGATAATGTTCCGCATATTATGCTGAAACGTTGAACATCTTTATTATCAGTAGCACAGCAAAAAACACCATCAAACAATTTAAAAGGGTTGTTCAGCCCTCTGTTTATCTCCTCACTTCCTCTACATCTATTGCTCGATTTCCACCTGCCAGCATAGCCATTTCCGACGTATTGACATTCCTGACCAAATAAGAATCATGTTCAAACCATGAATTTTTGAAAAGATATTTTTAATAGGAGAATAGAAAGTTTAATAGTATAATCTCGTCGAATACCTCACGCAATGCGCTGCAGTTAGCACCCATTGCTCTCCAATTATAGTGCCTGCAAAACTCAAAATACTAGCGATCATAGATTCGAAAAACCTCCACACGCAGTTGCGTTTGCTGCTTTGTTGAAATAGTTGAAGTAGAGGAGGACTTGCCATGGCCACTTACCAGGTGCAGTGACATTCTTTCCGCCGATAATCTAAAGTCTCCTGTCTATACGTTAAAGAGAGTAACATGCCATTCGCGGATGTCTTTGTAGCTTGGAGAAGTGAATTCCACATCTGAGAACCGAAGTTGAGAGGCAGAGTAGAAGGAACAGCTTCATGGTTGAATGAAAGCGTCGAAGGGGCAGGGAAATTTAAGCAGAATCCAACAAAAGAATCGCCTGTTGAATTCAAGGAGGCGGATGTGACTCAGAAGATCCGCAGTACTTGATAGCGGAGCATTACTTGCTTGGGCGGAACTCGACGATACTGATTTCATACTTTTTTTGCAAAAAGAAATTGTTCATATTCACCGTTCCTGATTCTGTAAAGTGTTTTACGGAGGAAACATGTTCTCTATTTCCTATCATTACATTTGCCTATTGCGTGACTCTCCTTCTTCTTCTCCTTCTTCTTCTTCTTCCCGATTCTATCGCGTTGCTCTTCAGGAGCGATGAAATACGATGTTCTACAAAGAATAACTTCTGCGTTTCATGCAGACACTCGCAACGGCAGACATCAGAGTACCTGTTGAGCATTTTTCTGATCATTTTACTTTATAGTCAGCGTTGACCGCGGTGTGCCTCGGACGAAGAGACTGGAATCGCTTTGTCAAGAGAGTTGGTCGGTAATTTTATTTCTTATCGATGCAGCTTCACTCCTGGAACGAAGCATTGGCTCTTGTCCAGAATCTCGCACGTCAGCCATTTTCCTTCATCGCGGAATGTCGAAGCCAGACATACTATTAGTTCACTGTAATTGATTATTGAAAACCATAGCAATTTTTAAACATGTTTCGATATCTCATGGGGCGTCAACCACTTTCTTTCACAATCTTCAACCAAATCCAGCAAACAACTTTTATCATATTAGAAGAAAAAATCACATGTCAGGATACACATTTACACATTCACAAATTCACTTGAATTCATTACAGGAAGCGAGAATAAAGTGCAGGGTAAGGAAAGTAATTTGATACCGTATCATATCAACAAACTAGGTGTACCGTGAGATTTGTGCAATTGGGGTACATGTATCGATTTGAAAGACTTCGAGATTTTGAAATGCACGGAGCGTGGGAAGAGAAGCGGGTTATGGCGTTGTTCATTTCATAAGGCGTAGTACCTCACGAACTTCTTCTGCAATTATATACGGTGAGGATTGTGAATCATCGCCCTGCCACACCACGCTAACTCAATCCTAGTCTAAAATTTCGTTGTGTACGCTACTCTAGTAAACGTCGCCCTCCTCACCGTTTGCCGCCGTTTCCCTCGCCTTCTTGAGGACTTCTTTCCGCTGTTTTTGAATTTGTTTGCTGTTGTCCTTCCAAAGAGGGCACTTCCCGGGGTGGTCCTTGCTGAGAATACACAAGATCAAAAACAAAATATCGAATTAGATTGTTCTCTCATTGCTCGGTACTTTCCGGGATAGATATTTGGCAGAGATCAAAACGTCAATGTCAAACTAGAGAACTGGAAAACTCACGCTCGTCCTTGGGCGTAGAAGTGTCTGTAGTTTTCGATAGCTGCATAGCATAGATAGCAGCTATACTGCCCGCAAGAACATACTATTCTGTTGCAGCCATCCGCCTGAATTAGTTTGGTGTGCTTTATAATGGGAACTTAATGAAAAATCATTGACCGCACACGCAAGAAAAACTTTTCAAATTTTGGTGTGTTATACGGTGAACGTCGTACACACCATAATTTTTTATTCGAAGTTAGCACAACATGCGCAATCGATAAACGTCGTCCTCACCTTCAAAATGTATTTCTTGCAACGAGGACACTGATGCGTGCTCAGGCGCAGGAGCTCCTCCTCGACTCGCTTCCGCACAAGCTGAAAAAGTTATCGAATACTGTGATTCGAGTCACTGTAACTCCACAAAACTACTGAAACCAATCGTATCGTCGTAACGTACCTGGGGGTCGAGGTCCTCGCATGTGCGGTCTTTGTGCGCTGCCCACTCACGCCCACACAATCTATAATGAGTTATTATTATATTTACTAAATAACTCAATTTTTCAGTGTTCTTCTCCCATGTCGAATGCGAATCCTCAAATCGCAAGCGATCTTGGCAAAAGAAGAGCGTTCTGTTCTCTAGCCATGCGCATTGAGTGGAAAAGGAGTAAACGATTTAGCGAACAACTTAAGCGCAGTTTGAACTTTGATCTCTCACCGGCACTGCTGATGTTTGCAGCTGGGATTGGGGCATCTGAAGACCTGCTCCTCCTCTTTCGGAGTCTCAACGGCAACAGCGAAGTTGCAAGATGTGCACCTGAATGTTACGCCGTTTAGAAATCGTCGTTCATCACCACACCACAGTTTATCAGCTGAAGATAACAGGTTGTTCAACAGGATATTGGGAATCGTCGCCCTCACCGCTCCACGTCGTTGACACCTGCCGCGAGGAGTGCCTCTTCCGAAAAGAGCGGGTCGAGGACGCGTTGGTTCTCCACGTTGAGAACTTGATCTACTTGGGCTGCAATTGGAAGCGGTTGGAGGAGTACTGTAGAGACACGGTAAATCATAAAAGACGAGACTCCGACTCTAACCTCGGAGCAGAGCTCGTGTGCACTTGTGCATGCACTTCAGACCGATTCCTCCGGGTAGGATCACCTGCAAGAAGTTTTGTAAGTGCAGTTAGCATGACGACGTTTCCCAAACGGCGGCACACCACCATCGTCTCTCCTCACTCACCGGCTGCTCCGTCGCTGATGTCGCGTGCCGTCTGACGCATCCTGGACAGAACGCATGCGCTTCTGAATGAAGGAGAAATTGTTACTCAGTCATGCGACCAAATACCGTTCACCCACGAGTATCGTGACAAAGTTGTAAACTAACATCCGCACCCTCTTGAATTCTAGAACCCATTCCAACAGTTAGCCGTATTCAGATCCCACATCAATCATTTCCACCTCTATCCTAATCGTTTATGAGACGAATCGCGATAGGATCACCCACCCCTTGGCAATATGCCAAAAGTTGTTCCCACAGGTCCCCAAAATACACTATGAATAGCCTGAAGGATGCTCTTTTCAAATCCGATTTGGAAATATTTTTTAAAAATTTCATTCCTGAGTTGCAGCTGGTCAAAGGCGGTCGCTTCTGTGATTTTTCACAAAACTCGCGTCACTAGAAAAATCATAAGTCCGTTCAAAATGAATATTTTGCCTCGTTCTTGGCCGCAATCGAAAGAAGAAACCTCGAGCAACATTTATAAAATTATAAACTCATTCCTGGTCCTTGCGCTGGTTCGGAGCGGTCGGGCGTCGGTCAAGATGGTGGAAAACAGCCAATACCGATTTGGCGTACAAGTGACCATCAGTTTTTGGAAGTACCCATATGTGCCTAGAAAATTGCCAAAAAGCTAAGGAATCGGCCACGGTAACTTTTTTAGGCGTTGACTTTAGTGTTCTGAGCCAGGAATGAGATTGTTAAACAAGTACTTTCACCGGTCCACTTCAGGTCAAATGAACTCAAATTTATCGAAAGTTGCTCAAAACAGCAATTAGAAGTCTTTGGGGACATATTACAGGGGTTCCAGAGGGTCAAAAATGGCATTCTAACTCATGGTGAGTCGTATGTTCATCAGTGTCTGAATTGGCACACCAAAAGCGAATGATTGCTCAAATGATTGCCGATATGATGCATTTTTATGCAAAACTCGAAAATTGCCATTTGGCCAAATCCCCGGACTTTGCGTTGACTGCTTTGCCTGTAGTGCGAAGACCTGAGAAACGTTCTTGGAAACCAATTGTTTCGCTTCGTTTTGAATTCAATTGAGGTAACATTAATCGAAAACGACCTTAAGCAATGGTTAAATGCATTTGGAGGGTCATTTGAGGGGTTTCCAAGGGTCAAAAATCAGATTCCAGCTCACAATGACTCATTCGTTCATGAGCGTCTGAATTGGCATATCAAAAGGGTTCCCTCTGTCAAATTATTGGCTTAAGGTTGGATTTTCATTCCAAACTCAAAAATCGACCATAGGGACCCATTTGACGAAA
>LS503355.1:436983-459952 GCA_900490845.1 Pristionchus japonicus
GTACCCTCCCGAATTCCTACCGTACTCTCCCGAATCCCTACCGTACCCTCCCGAACCCCTACCGTACCCTTCCAAATTCCTACCGTACCCTTGCGAATTCCTACCGTTCCTTCCCGAATACCTACCGTAACCTCCCGCACTCCTATCCTTCTCAAACCCTGCATCCTTCCGTTATCACTCACAAGCTTCTTCAGCTTTTCCTTATCCACGAATTCAGCGGCAGCCCTCAATTCTTCAGCTTGCTCATCAGAAAGGAGAGGCTCCTCGCCGAGAATGAGAGCAGGGGCTGCAATAAGAAGAGCGAATGGAGAGGCGTCTGTCTCTAAGCAGTGAGATAGACGAGAATAGATCAAATTGTCAAGAGATTCCCTTACCGGGAGTCGCTTCATCCGCGCGCTCGTCCATTGTCGTGTATGTTTCGCCATCTGAAGATTATGGATTATTGATCGTTAAAGTTTATCGATTGCCGACCTAAAAAAACCCCTTCCACTCACCGTGGTTCATCTTCGCATTCTTTCTTCTTCTCGTCTGCTCCTTTCCTGCGTCGTTCCACCTCTTTCGGGGATTCTTCTTGGGCAGCCTGCAATGCGATGTCATTTTTTTCCCAAATTGCCGATGGAATTCCTCTCGAAAAAGGATATTTCCCTTACAAAGGAGAAAACGTTTTACCTCGCCTTCAGCGCTTCGACGGAATCTCCTTCGGCCTCCAACGCCTCCTTCATTGACTGGAATAGTGAACGATTGTAGTTGTATTGAGAATAGTCTCGCCCTAATGATGAGAATTATCTAATCCACTCTTATCTGGGATACGAATCAGTGAACTTACACTGGCGGACGCGAAGTTGGCCTTCACGTAGTCGAGAGACTGACCGGCACTCAGCGCCTTCCACACAGCCATCGCAGCAACCTGAAATGCATCGTCAAGTCCATTGTCTGAGCTGATGTAAATGAAGAATGAGCTAGCAATGATCATGAGAACGCATTCGCTTACTCTGTCATTGCTAATGTGGGCACAACGGCCTCCATACTCCACCGTTCCAGTCCGATAGCGAAAAGCCCGCTCCTCACCCAGAGTGATGTCATGCCAGGCGTCCTGAACAGAGATTATAGCATGATTTAAAGTGGGGAAATCTCACATCAAGTTCTCGCAACTTCTCGAAACGGCAACTCTCCGGGACGAAAACTTCAATCCACTCTTTGCCTGTGGCCAGATCCTTGAGCTCAACGTTCACAAGAATCATCGTTATCTGTAATCGAATTAACATTTGAGAGGCAACTGCCTATAACAAACACAGAAGCGACTGAGAATCACGAGGAGAAGACTAAAATAGATTCTTTCTCACAAAGAAGGACGATGGGGTAAGACCGCGGACTTATTAGCTATACATGCCAATCAATGAACCAGGAATTGAGGGGGAGGAAGGTGATGGCATGGGAACGGAGAGGTGGAGACGGACCAGAGGGAGGTTGCTAGCAGGAGGGAAGATGGATTAGGAGAGAGGAGGGCGAGAGAAGGTCCAGAGGGCCGGGGTCAAATCGGGAGAGGGAGAGAGAGAAAGGAAGGACGGATTGGGAGAGGAAAGAAGGAAGAAGGAGATCGAATGAGTAGGTCAGGACAGGGAAACGTTGCCTAGTCGGTTAATGACGCGAGAACGAAAGCAATTCTGGAATCCATGACCTGTATAAATGACTGTTTGACCATGAGAGGCGAGCCAGTTTGCAATCGGAGAAGTATTTCACACTAGCGTCCCTAAGCTTTTCACGGTCAAAAAGAGTGAATTGACTCGCGGCTCGCGTAAAGTGATCTGAGAACGGCAAGGTAACAAACCTAGATCGAGTCATAGCGTAAATCAGAGGAAACCAGTACGGGAGTCCATTCAGACGTAGGTAGGCATTAAATGAGCTCTCCCAGTTCGTGATCAAAGCGGTTCATTAATCGCGCAAAAATGTTAAATATAAAAATGGAGATATCGCCAAAAAATGCGTCCAGAAACATATTATAATAACACGGGAAGGAGAAGGGTCACGATTCAAACGAAAAAAGCGCGAACACTAAAGACCGCAAAGTACTGACCAGAACTGCATGTACTCTCGTACTCTGTAATTTGACTACGGTAATGGCTAGACTCGAATAGTTATTTAAATATTTAACATATTTTGATTTAATTATTTTATTTAAATCTATCAATATTAATTTTAAAAAGCGAATTCCCAAAATATGAAATTGAATTAATTGCTTCGCAAAGTCGGAGACCAGCGCCAGAGCCGGTGAATCGAGTCTCAAAGTATACTGTAGTGCATAAAGCGTATGTCATCACACTGTTTTAGTATAGATTCTTGTAAATTGCTCAATTTGCTTAAATTTAGGATATTTTAGATTCACATTTATTAGTATTTAAAATATGTATTTGAGATTAATTTCATTGTTTCACAAAGTGATTTGGAATAGCAATGCCAGAGCCGGTGAATAACGCGAACGCGCCCCAAAGTATACTGTAGTGTTATAGTGTAAAGAGGAAGTTTTTGGACCCGATACAAGACTCATGAAACATACGAAACTGCTTAAAGAATCATGCTCTTTTCACTATATTTCCGTAATAAATGTATATTGAAAAATTTA
Organism: Pristionchus japonicus; assembly: GCA_900490845.1. Classification (NCBI taxonomy): domain Eukaryota; kingdom Metazoa; phylum Nematoda; class Chromadorea; order Rhabditida; family Neodiplogasteridae; genus Pristionchus; species Pristionchus japonicus. The sequence goes on from LS503355.1 coordinate 439,604, forward strand.
AACACCAATGCACCAAACACGACCTTTCCAGGGAAATTCGTGATCCTCGAATTCAGGTTTATAACAGGTTTATTTCTTAAACGAATAAGATCAATAAATTATTTGAAAAATAATGTTCTCTTTTAGATCAAGTTCATCTTCTTTCATGACTGTGACTCCTGACTGAGAATGTATTATCTGTATTTTTCTATAAATTAATACATTAGCATTAATTGAGAATCATTAACAAATAGTATCCGTTTCATGGTAACTGCGTTGAAATTTCTTTCTGTAGATTTTGTCCCAAGTGTGGATGACATTCGTTGAGCTATCAGATCAATATCTATCGCATTCGACAACTCTCGACAAGCGCAGCTGATCAACAATCAAAGCAGCATGTTATTCTTGAGCAGCTGCATAGTTTCCTTAGGGGGCGGACGATCCTGCAGGGGAAATCTTTAGTTTTTGATTTTTTATCGTCAGTATTTCATGCAGGTGGCGAGGGATATTGCTTCTCTTCTCTCCATCTAACCATTGCGTGAAAATCTTGTATTGTCACAGGACTCTGCTATCAATTTATGATTTTTTTATTCGAACCGAATCGGCAATCATTTTCAGATTGGGTAATATGAAACATGGCTGACGAGTCTCCAGTTGTAGCAGATCTGAGTTATTATTTGTCTGTCTCTCTCCATTTCAGATGCAAGAAAGTAAGCCGAGGAAAGGCTGATGAAAAATGAAAAAAATCTCGTCATGAAGGTATCCTAGAATACCTCCAAAGCAAGGGCTGAGAACTTATGTCTCCTCAGGAGTATATTACCACTTTCAATTGACTCGCATCGCGAGAGAGATAGTCAAGGAAGAGCTTAAGACCTCCCTTTCTCTCTCTCTCCTATCACGATCATCTCATTCCCAATGGAGGATATATTCCGAGAATCTTATCTAGGAAGGAATGAGTCAACGGCTCTTTCCTTTGAACAGTTTTTAGAATATTCCCACTTTCATTTGCCGCGGCAGCCTTTCATGAGAGGCAAATTGGAAAACTGAAAGAACCAATCTCTCTCTCTCTCTCTTCCAAACATATTCATTCAACACATTCATCTTCATTGCCAAGGCATCCCGTGTCTCCTGCCATAGTATAAGTTGTTTATTCTCACTTTCCATCCCATTATCGTTTGATGTAATCATTTGAAGAAGTGCCACATTAAGTTCCACTCATTCTTCTTGTATCTGTCATGTGGAATGAATAACACAACAACCTCTCGACATTTTTTCTAATCATTATTCATCACATGAGCACTTAGAAGGAGCTAATCGGCATCATACTGAAAGAAGACTGCAAATACTAACCCGAGAATTCATTCGTGCAGAAATCTTTCCTTACGAAGTCATGTATTTCATCTGTGCAGAGGAGCAATATGATAGAACCAAGAACAAGATGAAGGAAACTGACGTAATATACGAATCTGAGGAGATGAAATAGAGAACTCCCAGAATTCATCCATAAATCGATCTTGCTTCATTGGATTAGGAACAGCCCAGATGAATTATTTTTTAATGAACAAGAGTGTGTGTATATCAGTATCTTTGAGTTTCGTCCATGCAAGTAAAGCTCCGCTATCAAGCAATGCGGATCTTCTGAGTCACAACCGCCTCCTTGAATTCAATAGCCCATCAGCGTTTCTTTTGTTGGATCGTGCTTAAATTCCCTCTCCTCTTTGATGCTTTCATTCAAGCATGAAGCTGCTAATACTACTCTGCCTCTCAACTACGGTTCTCGGATGTGGAATTCATCTGCCCAAGCCACATCGACATCCGCGAATGGCATGTTACTCTCTTTAACGTATAGATAGGAATCGTTTAGATTATCGGCGGTAAGAATGTCACAGCCCCTGGCAAGTGGCCATGGCAAGTCCTCCTCTACTTCAACTATTTCAACAAAGCAGCAAACGCAACTGCGTGTGGAGGTTTTTCGAATCTATGATCGCTAGTATTTTGAGTTTTGCAGGCACTATAATTGGATCGCAATGGGTGCTGACCGCAGCGCATTGCGTGAGGTATTCGACGAGATTATACTATTAAACTTTCTATTCTCCTATTAAAAATATCTTTTCAAAAATTCATGGTTTGAACATGATTCTTATTTGGTCAGGAATGTCAATACGTCGGAAATGGCTATGCTGGCAGGTGGAAATCGAGCAATAGATGTAGAGGAAGTGAGGAGATAAACAGAGGGCTGAACAACCCTTTTAAATTGTTTGATGGTGTTTTTTGCTGTGCTACTGATAATGAAGATAGATCACCGTTTCAGCATAATATGCGGAAGATTATTGCATCGACAATACATCCGCAGCATAATCGAACCTACAAGACAAACGATATCGCTATTCTGAAGGTGAGGTCTCCTCGTTTCTTTATTTTCTTGTCGTTTGAGTTGAATTCCTGGAAATTATTACTTCAGCTCGCAGAGCCTCTACAATTCAGTGATGTTGTTGCTCCGATTTGCTTGCCAAATCCTTCTCAATCGATTCCCGACGATGGGCAAGCAACAGTGATCGGGTTTGGCAAACACGATGGTGAACTGGACCACTTATGCTGCCTCAAATCCATTATTTTCAGTCAAAGGCACTAACGAGATTGTAGAGGACGGACAATTGCGAGAGACCGTGGTACCTATCGTTGCTCCGGAAGTTTGCGAGTAAAATATCATTCGCAAAGATCAAATAATAATTCTCGGAAACTCAGGGAAAAGTGGTCGCACACGGTTCCACTCGAGCATGAATCCAATTTCATTAACCTTGTTTGGAGAAAAATGAACGTTGTTTGCGCAAGCTCGATTGATCATGGAACACACGAGGTTTGATGAGTTTGTTTGTGCCTTGCAATGATCTCTCCTCTCCATTCCGCACACTTCCTTATACGAGAATGAGATGCTCCCTAACTCCCTATAACCTCTTCCAGGGTGACAGTGGAGGGCCGCTCATGATGAAGGCAAGAGATGGAAGATGGTTTCAGGTATTTTCACAATCCCTTCCAAATGCGATAATTGTTCCACTTTCGATAGAAATGTTCTGAACCTTTGCGCATTCCCGGCACAGTTTTGTTGCCTGTGCTATTCTCCCGAGTTATCGGCACGTGTGGGGTTCCCCGGAAGAACGGATTTGTTTCACTCATCCTTTAAATTAGTTTGCCTATCGCAGGGTTGGTGGTCGGGGTGGATGTTTGTTAGAAACTCTTCCGGTGATCCCCGCAAGTACCCTACCATTCTCAATGGGTGGTTATTTCTTATGCCAAAAAAATAGAGAAGTTCCGAAATCCCTTTATTAGCGGGAATAAGTTGTACTTCAAGCTCTTCCTTTCTAGATTGGCATCGCATCATTCATGCATTATAAATTCGCCGATGGCCAACGAGACGATGGGATCAGAGGCGACTTATTCCCGAGTATGAGTAATGATTTCTTTCGGCACCTTACGTTTTCCGGCAGAATGTCTCATCCTTGCTCCTGAAGCATTCAAGAAAATGTTTAGCAGAGAAAACTAGCTGATTCAAATAATTTCCTCGTTAAGAAACCTTCGCTGACGTTCGGAAACACTGCGATTGGATCAAGAAGACGACGGAAGGAGAAGTGAGTTGCGAAGAGGAAGAAGTGACACTGGAAAACGCCCAAGATTGAGACTCCTTCTAATACGTAAATTTGTGATTCGATCAATCATTGTCTGGAATTTATGTTATCGTGTGTAAAGATTCTAACAAGACAGAGAAGACCCTTTTTAACAAGTTGAATTGTGGAAACAAGACACAATGCCGATCTGGGGAATCTTTTTATTCTAGCATGTGGTGGAGCGAGCACAGAGTGGTGCTGGTACGCTTTAAAACTCTGAGGTGGTTTCGTGGAATTCCTATTCTGATAATCGGTCGTTCGCAACCATGGTAATGAAACAATCTCCCTCAGAAAATGTTCTTTGAGAAAGATTGAGTTTGGAACAATGGATCCAAATCCAACGAGTGAGAGACTCTGTGTGAGCTCCAATTACCATAGATCCTTTATGTCAAAGGTTTCGGAACCGGGATTTTGGAACTGGTGTTTGGGAACCAGCTTTTGCAAACTAATGTTTGGGGAGAATTTGAGTTTCATTTTTTCGGGAACCGGTAGTTGGTAACCGGTCAAAACGCGAGCTCCTGTGCTTTCATGGGGAAGGGGGATTGATCTTTTATGAGCATTCACTTTGCTTACATGAGATGAATTCCATAACCTGGTTCCGAAATCCCGGTTCCGAAACCTTTGACATAAAGGATTTATGGTAATTGGAGCTCAGACAGAGTCTCTCACTCGTTGGATTTGGATCCATTGTTCCAAACTCAATCTTTCTCAAAGCACACTTTCTGAGGGAGATTGTTTCATTACCATGGTTGCGAACGACCGAATATCAGAATAGGAATTCCACGAAACCTCCTCAGTCGTTTCATTACCATAATTCTGAGGTACTGGTTTTTTGATCAGGGTTGCGATTGAATAATATTTCAGTAACAGATTTCAATATGAGGGTTCCGAAAACTAAGTTTTAAACTTTACATTTCCGATAGTCAAAGTTTCAAAGTTAGAATTCCAACACGTAACATCACAAACAAAGTTATCTTCTCTTCTCGCTCAACCACATGCTATACTAAGAACATTCCCCAGTATCTTCGCCATAGCAAGAATTACCCCGTATTGAAAATCTTACGGTTCCATACAATTTCTGACTGATTCAAACAAGTACAGCTCCGCAATCAAGCAATGCGGATCTTCTGAGTCACATCCGCCTCCTTGAATTCAATAGCCCATTAGCGTTTCTTTTGTTGGATAGTGCTTAAAACCGCTTGAATCCTCAACGGATTCATTCAACCATAAAGCTTTTCCTTCTACTCTGCCTCACAACTTCGGTTCTAGGATGTGGAATTCATCTTCCGACGTCAAAGATTCGGAATCCGAGAATGGTTCGTTCACCTATTTGAGAAAAGGAAAATAAACTTTTAGATTATCGGCGGTGAAAATGTGACGCTTCCCACCAAATGGCCATGGCAGGTTTCACTTGGAAATTGCGGAGGTTTGCTATGAGATTGATTGCTAACAGTGTTCAACCAATATAGGAACCATTATCAGCAAACGATGGATTCTAACCGCGGCACACTGTTTTAGGTAGGTTCTCACGTACACCGAATTTTTAGTGAGACATGATCAACCAAACTTAACATAAGTACTGGGACAATGGGTAAAAAATTCAATAATAGCTAATGTAAAGATATCAACGAATTATTTATAATTCAGAGGCGATGATGTATCAAGAGTGACTGTGCTAGCCGGAGTCACTCGAAGGAACGACGTGACTAATGCAAGAACTCGGAGCGAATTCATGCAATTTTGATTTAAATCTATTCAGAGCACACAACTCAAGGCAGTGCAAGTGATTAGTCATGTAAATTATAATCACACTACCGCGGATAACGACATCGCGCTTGTGAAGGTTGAGATTTAGCAAGCTTTTAAAAAACAGGAAATATTCTTAGCTAGATTCCTCGCTTGACTACAGTGATGACATTGCTCCTATATGCCTACCCGCTCACACTCAATCGATTCCCAAGGACGGTCAGGCAGTTGTGATCGGATTCGGGACTGCGAATAGTACGTTACTTGCTTTATTCCTGCACTGAGGAGATAATCGATGCAAAGTTTCAGAACTGTAGCTCAACTGGAAAGCAACTTATGAATTATGAAAGGAAAATTAATATGGCTGAGGCGAAAAATTTGACAGCCGGTATGCTTTCGTAAATCGTTTGCCACTAGGCGGAGAGATGTCGCAGTGGTCTAAAAAGTTGGGCATCGAGAGTTCAGCGGTATTGGGACCCTCCTGCACCGGAACAATGTTTTTGCGAAAATCATCCTTGGAGCGGTGAACCCTCAAATAATGGCTATGTGAAAAAGTGACTTTTGAGGTGTCCAAAGGCAAAAGGTGGGCCAATTGGGTCATATTCTCAGGAACATCGGCACTCATCACACGAATCATTTTAATCTTTAGAACAAGGTTCTAGCACCGCTAGCGGCAGAGTTGTGAAATTTCGACCTCGATTTTCCTGAGTTTCTGCTGCTACGGAGAGTGGCCGCAGCAACTTGAAATTTTTTTTCTGGGTAGTCCTTGGACTGGTCTCTATGCACAAAAAGTTTAGTGGGTTGGAAAAATTCCATCGGCGAAAAAAGATCTTTCGAATAAGTGAACGTAGGATTGTGTCATCACTATGCAACAATATGAGTTATCGGCAAATTTCACTGTCAGCATCAGAAGCTCTGATACATTCCTCGACTACCCTAAAAATATCAGCCAGCTCCCTCTTCTGACGAAAAAGATGTGCATGTTTGAAAAAGTGACCAAATACTTTTTTCCGGTACTGTATTCTATTTTTATCTTTGAACATGTGATGCTCTTTTTACTCTCTGCTTTCTAGTTCTCTGTGGTCTGGATCTCACCCTACCAATAACTATCTTGTACATCGTTTCTTGTTGTCTCTGGAATCGCCATCGCATACACACCCTGTCTTCTTACTCTAACAACCCTGGTTCTCTTCCCCTCGAGTACTATACAAACAATCAAATCCGTCTATCTAAATCAACTATTCTCTGCCTAGAACAACCACTTCCCCTATTTTCCTTCTCCATAGCTTCTATGATGATTTGATTCAACTCATTCCTTTTTAGACACAATTAACTAAACGTTTTTATTAACCTGAGTTGTGCTCGTTTGTTCATCGAGGATTCGCTAACCTCATCATCTCCAATATTTCAGTCAATGCACCTTCAACCCCTGCTCATTCTCTTGTTCCCCGTCTTCTCGGGAATCGATTGCCGTCCCGAATCCTACAAGGTTTGTTTACTTATTTTTCCGGGGACCATCGTTCGACCTTTCAAAGAGCGCATAGGTTGATATCATTTCTATTAGCATTCCCGTCGCCACATTCATGTGCCAAATGATGAGAAAAAATAGTAAAGTTGTCTAGTATGGTAGAGAATCGGCGGCATAATTGTGCTCACTAGCAATGAAGCATACCTTTCTCCATTCCACTCAAATAGATTTCCTGCCGTTTACGCTTTTACATGGAGCGCAGTAGGGGAATTTGTAACTACTTCTGGAATATGCCCAAACTGACCGCGATCTTGGCCTAGTAGGGTGCTCCCACGAGACTCTCAAACGGGACTTCGTCTTTACTTTCACCTCTCCTTTCAGTCTGCAGAGAGGAGATTCTACGAGTTTATGGAGCAGAAAGTGATCGGACGACTGGAAATCGAGATGAACGTGACAGCTCTTCTCAAGTGCCACTCCAATCCGAATGCCCACTTCAAAGTGACTCTGCTGGTTCGTTTCCTCCACGAAAAGAAATGTATTAAAAAAGAAGATTATTACAGGAGGAAGACGGGGTCGAGAATGATGTGATCGCTTCTAAAAGCGTGCTGGTTTGTGTCTAGTTTGTATCTAGAGAATGTTTACCGATTTCGCGTCCGCCATTTGTTACTTTGCAACCCGATTCTGTTAATGGATGAGTGAAGGTTTCCGAAGAAGCGAATGAGTGCATTGCAGCTGAACGGTGGATCTTGCTATGTGACACTCACTGGCACGGTGAGTAACTAACTACCTCTAGATTCCCAGCCTACTTGGTTACTTTATGATTCAGGGCTTGCTAGTAGACCTAGTGGTTGTCTGGCTTTTGAACTATTAGGGAATCTGAGTTACTAAAAACACAACCACTAGGTTTTTTAAAAGTAAAACCATCTATGATAACTGTTCAAAATTCTAAATATTATACCATTCTTCCGAGGAACACCACAAGTGCCACATTATCACTCATTGTAGGGAATGGACGGAGCTTTTGACGGTTGTATCGAGCCGGTCTTGAAGATTGAACATGACTGCGAGGATGAGATGAGAGTCCTGCATCCGAAGACATTCCACAACGGGGAGTTCTATCACACCGGAGGTATGGTTTTCTTTGCGAATGCACAATTGGCTAGTGGAAAACAAGAGGAAAGCAAACTATCCACACTCGCTCAACATTCGGTTAAATGCGTACTGTGAGCAAATTCTGTTTGCACCATTGACCGTTTTCACTACCCCACCTTTTCCGATGCCCAGATTGCATAGTTTGTGATCCTTTTCCTTTTAGTGCACCCCTGTTTCCTCGTCCTGGTCTCCGAGTGCAATCAACATTGTCCTCACGTTCAGAGATGCACAGGTTCGTCTCGATGAATAGTTGAACTCAACTCTTTCATGAACACGAGTTGGGATTGGTTTGCATGATTGGTCAATCGAAAGACGGTTCAATGCTTCCTTACGTTTAATGGGTTTCCGCACGGTTGAGAATTAGGTATCAGGCGATGTCCGGAAAATGCGGGTTCCTGAAGCCAATTCTAAATCTGCTCAGGCCACTGCACTGATCGTCTGGACCACTGCGTAGAATCGGCCAAGTTCTCAAGAGTAATCGATGTAATGAACTCCCACAAGGACAAGTGCTAATTGTATTGTTGATTGAAGCCCCGAGTTCAGCAACCACTCGTCTTCCCCCTCTGTAATCAAATCCATTCACTCATTTTTCCATCGTTCGTATTCCTCCATCCTTCCTTTTTCAGTGCACCCAAGGAGAGTATTGACCTCTTTGCCTATTCCTAAATTTGTATACGATTACATCAAAACTCAGATGTTTACATTCAAACTATGAATACAAATACAAAATGTGAATTGTGATGTTCCGGGAAAGTGCAAATCATATCCTTATATCGTCATAGCACATTACTTTCTGAGAAATTGATATTACACAATGCGTCATCCGTGACATTTGAATAATCATAACCATTTCACACGAAACACTGACGTAACAGATTGATGCTTTAGACTACGAGAGAATGAACAAGAATTGAGATGATCTTTCGAATATCTAGTTGCGTATTTACATTTGTCGAGTGTTTTGCGAAATCATGCAGTTCACTGATACGGAAATATATAAGACAAATGAACAAAGTCGACACAGTTACTATAGGAGACAATGTTAATGAAAGAAGACACGTTTTTACGAAAGACATAACCTAAAGTATATGCTGCAAAGTTTTCAACTACACAGCGTAATAATCCGTCATATTGTCACAGCTAAGCAGCAATTCAAAAACATAACTTCTTGTTTAGCTTTCACTCCACGCGAATCTCTGACGTTTCGAATGATCATAGAAGTTTCTTCTAGTGCCGAAACCAAGACGATTTCTGACTTCTGTCGGATTAGAGAGCAAGAAGATTGAGCAGATTGCAGACCCGTTCCCTCTTCCCTTCCTCTGATATTTTCCCAATTAGCCGATCCCTCACTGAATTCTGTTAGATGTTGAAACATCAGTTTTATAATGGTTTATTTATCACACTTGGTCGGAAATAAAAGGTTGCTTGAGATGATGAGACTGGTTGGATAGAAGACGGATGCAGTTGCAGAGGCAGTTAACGATTCCTCAGTTATCGCCGGTGCATCCGTTGGGTGCCACAGTCTTGTAACAGTCTCCGGGAATAATATTGCCTTCAGATGTGGGCTGGTCGATTCCAGTGGAGAACTGAGGTAAGGAAGTGTCGGAGTAGAGAATGGAAACATTCCTGGTTTCATCCTTGGCTCGCATGAGAAGCTCCAGCATCTCGAGTTCATACTGCGACTGATTCCCGAGAAAAACAGCCATTGTTTTAATGAGGTAGACAGGCTGTGCGGAGAGTTCCGAGGTAGTCGAAAAGAGAGAAAACGGTCAGATTTATATCAGATGAGAGGGCGGAGTCCTGTTGGACTCAAACTCCGCCCCGTTGATCGGAGCTTCCTTCTCAAGTCCCGCCCAGTTTTGATGATGAGGTCAAATGCGTATAAATGATAATAGAATGTATAACATAGTGCGAATAAACCAATAACAAAGTTTTTGGTTCCATACCGTACTAGTGACGGCACAGCAAAATCACGATATTTTTACCTGCTCGATATTTTCATTAAGTAAATGATTTGGATTTTAACACATTTATCAAGAGTAGGTTCTGATGTGCATGGCAGGCCACTTCTGGCTTCTTGCTTGTCTCAAGAAAGTGGGCCCGATTGTTCGCATGAAGAGATCTTTCCATCTTGCTTGAGGCCTTCCACGTTTCCGCTTAGGCACTCGCGGGGTCCATTCGATCACAGATCTTCTCCACTTCAAATCATGATCATTAGCAACTTTATGCACCCAGAGCCACTTCCTTTTTAAAGTGGCACGAGCAACGTATCCTACCTTTGTGAGTCCGCGCAACCTTTCGTTCGATAGATGATCCAACGAAAGGTTGCAGTAAATGATATGCTGCGATATTCTCTGTACTGTCATAAAACTCTTTGAACTATTAATTGATTATCAAATTAGGTTACACAACACCCTTCTCAATTTTTTATCATGTTGTTTGTAGAAAAGTTTCATAGTTCATGCAAATTGTGACTCAGTATGTGCGTAGTTCGTAGTAGAGGAATTCAAACGATCACAAAGACGTCAGAGTTCCTCAATGGGGTAGAAGCAAAACAAGGAAGAATGTTGGTTGCGTAGTCTCCCTTACGTGAATGGGCACAAAATTGTGACGAGCTTCAAGCACGTTCACGAACATACTGGAGGAGAGGGAATGGGGAGGCATAGTTTAGGGGAGACTCTCCCACGTTCGCAGTTTGATATTCCCAACAATCAATTCAAGAGATGGGGTCACGGGTCACTTGACCAAGTTTTCGAAAGATGCGCAACATTTGACTCGAATATTCCGAGACGCAAAAGTTTAAAAAAAATCAAGTTTCAGCTCGAGTGGAGTGTACCTTTTTTGAGTGTGGAATGCACTTTTGGAATGCAATTACTAAAGGAGTAGAAATCATCCTCAAATGCGAGGAACCGACCCTTGTTTTTGCCGTTTTTGCGAGATCACTCATGCGACCGAACTTGGACAGAATTATAACGATAACAAACAAACAAAGCATCACGATCAATGTTTGACTTGAAAATACTTCAGAAATGATTGACGGTTTTGCTCCACCTATGAAGCAAAGCAACAATTGTTTTGATCCACTGAAACAATCTTATTCACAACTCCACACACAATATGAGGTTCTTCAATATCTTCGAAGGAGATAATGAAGATATTGAAGAACCGAGCAACTTCTAATTCTTATATCTGGTTTGTGTGCTAGACTTGAAACACGAAGATGTACTATATCCCGGAATACTTGAGAATCGGGGGTTTATTGATCGAAGTTACAATTGATTGAAAAACGAGATAAATTTTTTTTGTTTTGATCCACTGAAACAATCTTATTCACAACTCCACACACAATATAAGGTTCTTCAATATCTTCGAAGGAGATAATGAAGATATTGAAGAACCGAGCAACTTCTAATTCTTATATCTGGTTTGTGTGCTAGACTTGAAACACGAAGATGTACTATATCCCGGAATACTTGAGAATCGGGGGTTTATTGATCGAAGTTACAATTGATTGAAAAACGAGATAATTTTCTTGCAATTGAGAACAAGAGAATGAATAACAGAATACGATTGAACAAACAGTTGGTTGTGTGCCCAATCACTGGCATATTAGTTTGACGAGGTTGTTGATAAAGGCCTCTGGAATGCTAGTAACGCCGAACGATGACGTGCACTGAGTTCACCCAGATTCTGTAATTCAGCGAATCGGCCCTCCAATAGTTAAAGTCGTACGAACGGCCTCAGGCACCTCTCTTTTTATGTTTGAGAATGGCATCAACCAATGAATTTGCGGTATCCACTTGGAACCGGCTGAAATACAATTCTCTTACCTGTAATTTCTGTAGTTTTTGGTCAGATGACGTGAAGTTAGCGTCAATTAGAAGACCAATCGAGACAGTGTAGATGCCTACAGATAAAGAGAGGTTAAACTCGACAAAACAGTGAACAAAGGACTGATAAGTGACGCGAAAAATCAACGTCGGGCAATTAAAGAGACCGAGTAATAGAGGAATCAAAAATGCGTCGCAAGTGATACAATGATCTACGTTATCTTATCAACAACCTCAATCAACACTCGCAAATGGAAAGGTGGAAAGGTCGCTTCCCAGAGGGAACAACTCCTAGCGATGGTAACAAAAGGGTAAACGAGAAAGAAAGGTGGAATCAACTCAGCGCTCTCGCTAATCTAATCAACCTGGTTGATTCTATCCCCAATAAAAGTGCGCGATTCAATGGATTGGATGTATTTTTCGATCGAGAATGGAAAGAATGAGAGATCACTTGTGAAGGAATTGGAGGGAAATCGCTTTCAACTGATCACTGCAACGAATGCAAACAAACGAGAAGGAGAGAGGGAAGGGAAGAGGAAGAAGAGAGGAGCCAGACAATTCCCTCTCTCTCTTCCCTCAGTTCTAGTCACTTGTTCTCCTCCTCTCCACGGAATCTACATCAATCGAAGAGAGAAGAAAGGAGGAAAGGAGGCGTGAGACCATACGGAATTAATAGGGCGTCGAAAACTATTAGTCGTAGGAAATTGGTAATAATTTATCGTGTTCATTGCTGTTCTCTTCCACATTCTCATTGAGTAGTGGAGAGTCGTAATCAAGCGATATTATAAGAGGAGGCGTGAGACCATACGGAATTAATAGGGCGTCGAAAACTATTAGTCGTAGGAAATCGGAAATAATTTTTCGTGTTCTCCTCCACATTCTCATTGAGTAGTGGAGAGTCGTAATCGAACGATATTATCAATGTGTGCAAACAAAGCGATGAGTAAGAGGAAAGAAGGGTGGAGTCTTTCTCTCTCTTCTACCCCCCCTCTTATTGATCAATCGAGAAGAGGAGTAGGAGAGCGAAATGAGTGAGAGACAATGGGGAATGGAGAGAGCTGCGAGGCGAGCAAAGGGAGAAGGCTCTGGCATCTGGTTCCCTTCCACGTATTCATCTTCCTCTCCTCCTACTCTCCCCTTTCGCCTTTCTTCCCCGATCCTTAGCATAGCACTGCGCACATAGAAAGGGGTCGCCATCCACCTCTTGTTTTCACTATTGGCACTACATTCTCGTTTGACAGCATTGCGTGCCATACCGTTCCTGACTGATTTGTTGATCGCGAAAATTGTTCGAATTTACAATTTTAATTTGGAATTTCAGGAATCTACACTTCCCCACTCTTCTCTTTCCCAAAGATCTCCACTCTCCTGAACTGAATCATCAAGACTACCGGTAAGAATCCACAAATTTGCTCGTTTGCCCCTGAGCTGTTTTCGTGAATAATTGGTCAACACTCAGTGCAACAGTATAAATTCGTGTACTGTTGCACTGAATGCGATAGAATGTGGGAAGTGGAGAGAGTTAGACTAGCGTTATTTTTCATAACGAAAAACCAAGAAAAGAGATCGCTTTCAGAAACCTCGGAGATCATCTCCACTTCGGCGAAAAAATCGCACAGGAAACGATGATAACTTAAAGTTAGTTTGCTTAATTGGACTAACGTTGCAGCATCTCTTGATGTTACAGGTATTGCATCATATATTACGAGACGAGCATTGCGAAGTAGAAGCATCTCTGATGAAAGAGATTGAGTTGCTAATCATGCCTTTTTGTTGCATGTTTGTTGTATTCGCAAGTACGCAATCTCTCTGTTCTTTCGCAATTCATTGTTGTGATAAACAGTGAGAACACAGTCCAAAGTCTACTGAATATCACACGAGCCACAATGACAAGAGCTCAACAATGGAATACACAGGGTTTTAATTTCTCTACTTTGTTCTTGTTACTTTGGTGATTTGTGATCGCATTTCGGAATCATTATTATTCTCTCTCATATTCTCTTTGGGTGAATTGTGTAGTGGAGAGTCGTATTCAACAGATCATTTCAATGTGAGCGATGAATGCAAACAAATCGGGACGAGTAGGGAGGAGAGGCGTGAGACTCTCTCACCCCTTCTCTGTTGGCCAGTTGATCTTCTCCACACAGGTTATTGAACAATCGAGAGGAGTGTAAGCGATAGGGGATTGGAACGAGAAATAATGGGGAAAGGAGAGGGGAGGAAGGGCATGGAGACTGTTGGCTCTATTCCTTCCTTTCTTCCTCTCAACTCCCTACCCTCCTTACCTCTTCTCCATCTTTATACTACCCTTGTCCATCCCTTCCCCCGGCTTGTGGAACGGAGAGGGATAAATCCCTCGATGGCTATCTGTGCGCGCTAAGATTAAGGTCACGCACCCCTTTCGCTTTCACTATTCTTCCCATCTCATTCACATTTCGTTCACCTCATTCTTTTCTGTTTCGTTCCCGAATTTCGCGCGCGATACTCGATTTTTTTAGCAACAATTAACTGAGAACTTCTAGGAACTTACATTTTCTCTCCATCTCTTCGATGTCTTCGAAGAAATCCACTCACGACAGGGCACAAATCAACTCCACGGGTACGTATCCATGCCCATACCAGCTTGAGCATTTAAGTACTTTTTGGCAAAGTCATTCTCAATAGAGTATCCTATCCTACCCTTTTCATTCCCCGCATCACTTTTCAAACATAGCGCTCGTAGACAGGGAGACCCTGGGTCAAAAAGTACAGAAGTTCCTCAGCTTGCCCCTGAGCAGCGCGTCTTTGTGTGAAATCGCTCGAATCACGCAAGACCAAGTTATCGCCGATCAGTGAAGGTGAGAGAATGTGGAATAGAGAGAGTCAGACGATGCTTCGAAAAGAAATTATGAAAATATGGCCGAGAACCTAGTTATTTACTTGATAATATTCCAGAGTGAAGCTCTACGAACGTACAATTACATTCAAGGATTCAAGTTCAAGAAGTATTTTATCGGGTCCTTCCAACTAGGAAAACAAGTTTCTCGTCATCAAACGTTTTCATTCTCACAGATTTTTTGGTCGTTGCACTTTTTCCTTCGCAACTATTATGGTCAGGAGTGTGAGAAATTGGTTATCGATAGCAGGACGAAAACTTTTCAAATGAAATGACCATTCAGAGAGGAGAGATACCCTAAATACTACGATAAGGATCCCGATCTCATCTGGACTGGATTGAACGGAAGGGAGAATGAAAAGGAGCGGCTGTTCAGTCGGAAATGCAATGCAAGACTAAGAACTGGATTGATGAATTTGTCAGCCGCTCTCTTCTCTTTTTATTGCATTTACTGTGATAAATTCCGAGTGAACTGTCCAAAGTCTGCTGAATCTCACACGAGCCACAAGCACAAGAGCTCAAGAGAACAAGGGAATACTCGGGGGAGGATGCAGATTTTGGAGACGAAGAATTAATTTTTCTTTGAGGCTAGGTGATGCGAGACTTTTGAGAGGGTGATGTATATTTTTTCAACTTTCTCGTGTTCTTTGCTAATCCTCGTTCTCATTGGTGAACCGTGTAGTTTAGAGTCGTAACGAGCCCATCTTATCAATGGTTATGGACGTATGCAAACAAACCGGAGCTATGAGCAAGAGGAAAGAAGGGAATAAAGAAGGGTTGAGTGACCCTCTCTCTCTTCATTCCTTCTCTACGAATGGTCACTTGATCTTCTTCACATATGATGTTGATCAATGGAGAGAAGGAGTGGAAGAGGGGAAAACGAGGTACGAGAGACAATGGAGAATGGAGAGAGTGGTGGAGGGGGAGGGAATGGGTGTGGACAACTGTTGACACTCTGTCTTGCTCTCCTCCTCTCAACCCCCTCCTTCCTTCTCTCCCCTCCATCTTTGCACCCTTGTCCAATCCACTCCCCTTGGACAGAGAAACGGAGAGGGGCACATTCCTCGATGTTTATCTGGGCGCTTTGATTGAGGTCGCTAACCCGTTTTCGCTTTCATTGTTGGCCTCTATTCACTCACTTTGCTGGACGCGTGATCTTTTCCGCTTCATTCTGCGATGTTCGTGCGCGGCGGTTAATCTGTGAATTCCTAGAGATCCTTCCTTCCAGATATCTACTCTATCTCTACTTCCACGGCTTCCGAAGACACTACGTACTCAACACTACGTATTCAACAAATCGCTCGGTAACTATCATTATTTGAAATACAAATGCATTACTCGCATTATGTCGCTGTCCATGAACTTTCCCGATTGCCCAAAACCGAAAGTATTTATCATGCAAGGGAAATGAAGAATTAGTGAACATAGTTAAATACAAAAATTCACAACTTTTATTCAAATTGTTAAAGTATTCGTATTGCAGATCAATATGTGATAACATTCGAGTCGGACTGCTTCCCGAGTGCGTCGTATTCACTGGATTTAGTTTCACGAGGGGTGAGTTATTTATACGTTCCTTTCCAACCAGGAAAACAAGCGAATTCAATACTCGAACTTCTCAGAACCACGAATCACTCAGAAACCTTATGGGGGTGGGAAAGTGTACTTTCGTCGAATGACATAGACACGAACATCGAAAGCTGTCGTTCAGACATGAGACGCAACTCATACTGGAAGACAGGTAAGGATTTCGAGTGAACGCCATTCTCGATCGCAACGGAAGTGTGAATTAGAAGAAGCGACTGCAGAATCTGAACTACTTCGTCACGAATTTGATTTTGGTATTGTATGTTTGCCCATTCTATTGCATTGACTGTGATAAATGATCAGTGAACAGTTCGAAGTCTCTTGTATTTTACACGAGCCACACGAACAAGAGCTCAAACGAACAAAGGAATACAAGGGTATACGCGGAGTAGACTGACCTGTCTTCATATCTCTTTCGAGATTTCAAGACGAGGTGATCGCTCGAAAAACTAATTTGAATCACAGCAATATTGTTGAAATATCGTCCTCAAGTGCCGTTGAATCCGTTGAAGGCAATAAGTAACAAGAAAGAAGGGAGATTAATTCTACATCTCTTGTTTGTCTCGGCATCTTTTGAATTTCTCGTCAGCTATTCACTTTGCATTCTTCACTTCCCTTTACCCCTTTTCCCTCTAGATTCGTATAGTACCGTCGCATCAGCTGTCCACATTCCTGCGTGGTCTCCGCTGTGATTGATAAGAAATGGCGCGTTGATAACACCTTTCCTCCGACTACACTTCTCACTATACACATTCATGCTCTGTGTCTCACTTGCTGTGTGCTCTTGCGATAGCTGATCATTGATTCTTTAGAGAGAATCTGCAAAATTTCAGCTAAACCCTCTCATCTAGAGTTCAATGTGATTTTCACTCATCGTATTTCCTCCGCTTGGTACAGTTTTCTTCATAATTTCTTGATTGAGGAATCTACACTTCCACAAACCAACATTCAATGATGCAAGCCGAACTCATCACATAAAGATACGCAGATAGACAAGGTACGAATACTATCTTTCGATAAGCAGTGGTTCTTTGCCCGCTATGCCAACTTTCATAGCACTTACAACTGTTGACCGAGGAGCATTTCCAAATCACTATTCGGCACGAAGGCGTAAACCAGTCTCTCAAATTGACCCATTTTTTATAATATTTAAGTTGAGACTATGGCGTGACCTTACACCCAAAAAAAACAATTCTTGCGCTTATGCTTATTGTGCTCTAGGCCTTCAGCGAAATAATAATTGTGAGACGGAATAGTTAAGAATTCAATTAAAAGAACATCATTTTATATCCATTAAGGTACAAAGTTGAGAATCAACGCCTAGAAACGAGATCTAAACATCATAACTGACTCCTCCATTCCAGGCATGATTTCATCGCGAAAGTTCAATGCAAAGAGAGACGGCTCATACTCACTCCATCGAACCTGATAATGCAGAGTGAGAGGGACGGTACCAGACTGCGGTGACGAGCAATCACGTTTTTATGAGAATGGTACGGCCTTCTCTTCAAATACTCCTACTACTGTCTGATGTTCAAATCCCGCTTAACCTAATAAAGAGGCTCATGAGAAACATCTCTCTTCCAATTAAAATTTAACCATTTTTTGTAGGTCTGGAATCGCAACCGATCAGAGAATCGAGAACTGGTCGGCGTATTTGACTCGTTTGCTGTCGGCCTTCGATATGGAACGGCGAACGGATAAAAACTTAAGCGATATGCACGAAATATTTGATAAACACTCTTCATTGCATTGTCTAGTTAATTGCAATACATTGCAACACATTTTCAAGCAACAAAAGGAGAAAATTATCATGGAATAGTCAAATACCATCTAAAGCACCTTCATTCCCATTACTCAGTTGATCTTTCGTCTCGTATATACGAGCTCGGGATCATTTATGATGACTTCAATGTTCTTTCAAATATAGAAATGGAGTGTATAAAAATTCATGGAACAATCAAATACTAACCAACATTCATTATAATTATTCATCAATGAAAATTTCAAAGCACTTTCAAATAAAAAAAATGTTAGCGATAATTAACACAACAAAAATGTTCTCATGTAACAATCGAATACTATAAAACACCCAAGTTTCCTTTATTACATCTCTCGCTAACTGGAGTATGAGCTAAGAGAAGGTGTAAGGGAATAACTGGAGTACTTAGATACTCAGCCTTATCATCTCTATCTATTCTCGTCCTAAATTAGCCATTCGGTGCCTTGTCGTTTACTGTCAAAGCAACTCAACACTTCCCTAATTCATTTTTAATTATGAATAAATAATAGGCGATTCAGATATCTATTGGGTTGAGTCATAAGTCCTGCTCGTTTTTGAGCAGTAACTTTGAAGCGCTGTTTCTCGCTTCATGCTGCAGTCTATCCAGCCCCTCGAAAACATGTAGCATAAGGTAACATCATCTTTCGAATGACGTGTTTTTGCCGCTTCCATTCAAATGCCTACTCGAGATATATCGAGAAAATGAAATGATTGAAATTTTGAATAAATTCAAAAATTTTCCAATGGCTTGTTCTCCTCAGGCAAATTATTTCAGAAATGCACAGCCACACCTACGGATACCTAGTACCATGAACTTTTCACTCCACTTGAATTCATGCATCTTCGATTTCAATGCAGCTAGTTATGTAGCAATTTCTCAAGAGTTGTTGGCAAAAGAAGAATCCAAATAAAATACTGCCACAACTCGCAGGAAAGAGCATTTGGATTGTGCTTAGGGGCGATGAATGCAGTATCCTAGGCTATAAATTAAAATATTGAAGAAACCAAAGCGGACTCTATTTTTGACTTCAGAATTCGAAAAATCCGAATTACAAAATTTTTTTTTTAACTTTCAGGAATTTTTAAAATTGAGTGGTTCCAAATAATATTATGTAAAGAAAGCGCCATGTCGAGCTGTGCTCTACCTTTCATTGCACACATTCCACAATGGTTGGTCTTCAAAATGAGCGCCTGAGCGACTCGATCAGATCATTCGCTTTTGCACGGCAGTTTGAAATAGGGCATTTCGGATCATCATGACAAGACAAACTTTGACAATTGCCAGCATCCTCGAAATTGTTGTCACGATCGAGCCAGGATGTGGGCAGAAAGTGTAACGAAGGAACTTCAAAATACCCCTATGCATATGAAGGCCACTCTTCATTGAGGGGTTTGGCAGACACTTTGAGAAAAAACGAGCAAGACTTATGACTCAGCCTGATATATGGATTATGCGTTGCAGTTCACAAGAAACATCGTTCTTCCAATTCAAATTTGAGCTCTCTTGAATGAACAAATGTATATTGGCAAAAGTTTCTATCGCTTAATATTGTTCAGGTCGAGAAGCAAAAAAATAGAAGAAGAAAAATTTAAAAAAATAGCCTCGCAACACGCGACGCCTGAGGAGCCTGTGAGAGTTATACTAGATCGCCTCGAACATTTGGCAAAGACGGGAGCCTTGAATCTGATTTATATTTATTTATTTGGATTGAAAAAGCTCAGAGTGTAATATTGATGAATCTACGTTAGATAAGAGCTGACATAAACGTGTTGAGCCTGTGAGAGTTGTACTAGATCGCCTCGAAGAGATGGCGAAGACGGGAGCCTTGAATCTGAATTATATTTATTTATTTGGTTTGAAAAAAGCTCAGAATGTAATATTGATGAGACGAATCGCGATAGAATCACCCATTTTCGAGGCCTCGCGGCGGTACGCCAAAAGTTGTTCCCACAGGTCCCACAAATGCACTATAAATAGCCTGAAGGATGCTCTTTTCAAATCCGATTTGGAAATATTTAAAAAAAATTTCATTCCATAGTTACAGCTGGTCAAAGGCGGTCGCTTTTACGATTTTTCACAAAACTCGGCTCACTAAAAAAATCATAAGTCCGTTCAAAATAAAGATTTTCACTCGCTCTCGGCGGCGATCGAAAGAGGAGACCTCGAGCAACTTTAAAAAAATTATAAACTCATTCCTGGCTCTTGCGCTGATTCGGAGTGGTCGGGTGCGCTGGTGAGGAGCGGTCGGGTGGGGATAGTCAATTCC
>LS506844.1:10102-45341 GCA_900490845.1 Pristionchus japonicus
GGCAAATGGTTTGGCGCTCGAGGGGATCCGAACCACCGACTTTCTGCTCGCTAGACAAACCCCTTACCACCTGCGCCACGAATTACGCATTTAAGAACACTTTCCGACAATCCCTGGTCGTCACCTAATGTTGGCAAATGGTTTGGCGCTCGAGGGGATCCGAACCACCGACTTTCTGCTCGCTAGACAACCCCCTTACCACGTGCGCCACGAATTACGCATTAAAGAACACTTTCCGACAATCCCTGGTCGTCACCTAATGTTGGCAAATGGTTTGGCGTTCGAGGGGATCCGA
Source organism: Pristionchus japonicus (assembly GCA_900490845.1). NCBI lineage: Eukaryota > Metazoa > Nematoda > Chromadorea > Rhabditida > Neodiplogasteridae > Pristionchus > Pristionchus japonicus. The sequence goes on from LS506844.1 coordinate 10,398, forward strand.
ACCACAGCCTTTCTGCTCGCTAGACAACCCCCTTACCACCTGCGCCACGAATTACGCATTAAAGAACACTTTCCGACAATCCCTGGTCGTTACCTAATATTGGCAAATGGTTTGGCGCTCGAGGGGATCCGAACCCCTGACCTCTTGCGCGCTAGTCAATCCTCTTACCCCCTGCGCCACGAATTACACCTTACAAACAACTTTACAACAATTCCCGACCGCTCCCCAACACTTCTGCACCATGCGAAAATTCCTGCAAAACATTTGCCCCTGCCGGGGATCGAACCTGAGAGCGTCTACGCGGCCAAACCCTTGTGTGTTAGTGCGCGAGTTGATCTTTGATCCCTTCAACGTGGTCGAATCGAAAAAGTGTCAACATGAAAATGTCCGCCATGGTCGATTACATATTTGCCTTATATTTCCTAAATCTTCCTATCCACCCCCGAGGCTCCAGGGGCACTTTACTTTTGACCAGTAAGTTGGTCACCCGACGTTCTTTTATGTATAACTAAAGCCTCGTATTATTCTTAATTTACGGTCTTGCAGCTCGCAATGGTCCTCCTGCGCTGGGTCCCCAAGCCGCGGTGCCGCAGAATGGAGCACAGATGGCCGCTCCTCAGCCTCTCGGTATGCGCTTTGAGGCTATTTAATTGCTTTATGTTATGATATGACGCTGTTTCGTTAAATGTATTTTGCAGCTCAAGCCTTCCGTCTAGTACCTGCTCAATTCCCTCCGAATGCAGCACAGATGGCTGGCATCGCTGCTCCTCCCCAGTGTATGCTCTCTCTATATTACAAGAATTTACCGCTCCGAAGCTCACTGTTACCATACTCGGATAATTCATTCTCTTGCAGACCAACTGGACCCCGCTCAACAACAAATACTTCTGAGAGCTATCCTCGCTGGGCAACGGGGTGCTCCCCTACCTCGTGAGTGTTTCACTATTTTTCCTAGAGTTCTCCTAGATGAATGCCTTCTGCTCACTTTCTGTTAATGCAGCTCCTCTGGGTTTCGTAGCAGTGCCGATGCATCAGAATGGAGCACAGATGGCTCGAGTAATGGTTGCTGCTCCTCTACCACCGCGTATGTGTTGTCCTGTTACTAGAGGTTTAGTTAGTTGTTTAAGTTTGTAATTATGGGTGTCTTGTTCATTCCTTTATAGTGAGATGTTCGTGCTTTGAGAGACGATAATAGGGAAAGTGTCAAATGGATTCTCTCTTGCAGATCAGAACGCTTTCGATGGTAACGCAGCTCTTCCGGGCAACGGTGCGCTGAGAGGCATCGTTGCTGGTGTGGCCGCAGCTGCTGCGCCGCCTCTAGGCAAGCACGTTGCCCCTTTACCTTTTGTTTCCGCTACATCGCTCTATTATACGTTGCAAATCGCTAAGTAGCACCCCATAGAGCCGGACCTGTGCCGATTCCACCGAATGACGTTTTTTGTCACTCTATTTATCTCGCGATATGCCAAGGTCTTGCAGATCAGCAAGTCGCAGGCCAAGCTCTCGTTCCAGCTGCTCCGGTTCCTCCGATAGCACAGGGAATTGCCGTTGCCGCTGCACCCGCTCCTCACCCTCCTGCAGGTTTGCACGTTTCTGTTGCATTTATATGATCAGTTTTACATAACATTTCGTAATAGTTGGCAAACGTCGCAAGGAGACCGCACTTGTTTATGCAGTAGTAAGGATATTTCACTTTATTCTAAAATGGACGGTCTTGCAGCTCCTGCAGCGAATAATCACGCACAAGCAGCGCAAGTTCAACCTCAAGCTCAAGGTAAAACCAGATTTCCCATTGTTTTCCTCATCATTCGGACTGTTTTCTGAAAGTGATATGATTCAGAAAGGATATAGAAGCAAGATTACACTTTCTAGGAGCTGTCAATGCGCCTCCTGAACCTCTGCGGATCTACACTCCTGAGGCAAGATTTATACTCCCAGGTATGCAAAGAATCGCTCAAATCGATTGATGAAAAGATGGAAAGATGGAAAGATGGAAAGCACACGGAAAAGCTGTTCAGTTGTTCACCATACAATGCAAAGTTACAGAATCATTGTGCTTTTGTGCATTACATAATTCCTAATATTCAGCACTCCCCGGTGTCATTGGTAGTGGCGGGTTTCTGGAAGTCAACGCTCGACAAGTTGCCGCAGCTCCCGGATTGGTGCTGGACCCCGTAGTGGATGTGTGGATCAATCGAGGAATTGGCGAGGTATCAGTTTCGGCAATGGCGAAGTTATAAACCGTTTCGATGATTAGTTAACCCGGGGCCTTTTGATATACTCCATGATAGTTTGTACAACCAATCTCTCCCTCTGCCTGCCTTATCCTCTGATCCGTTTCACTCGGTCTAAAATTCAAATTGTGATTCCTTGGCAGTTCTCCAGTTCTCCGGAAGAATGGTTGAGCGACACTTATGGCTGAAACGAGAACACAGAGTGGATCGGGGATGGATGTTATATTGGAAACTTATCTCTTCCGAGGAAATAGAGAAGTCTTCCATGCCTTTTAGATCGCAATTTGTTTTATCCTGAAAAAAATCCTACGAATGTCATTGCATGGGATTCGTAGGGCAAGCAGAGGATGGAGAGCTACAGTATACCCAAGTTGCTTTCAGCTCGAGGCAGATACTCTGGCTCCAGCGGATGCGACCGATCAGGAATGCTGCATGGTCTGCTGGTAAGTGTTTCGTTTTCTGTGCTTTTTGTATTTTTAATATCTTTTTTGGCATATTTTGTTCCCATGCTCACTAGTTGGGCGAGATTCTTTGAAAATATGACAAATCCACAAAAATTGCAGGGATAACGTGAGAAAGTACGTGTGTATGCCGTGCCTCCATTACTGTCTCTGCTTGTCCTGTGCGAAGAAAATAATTGTAAGTGCGTTCGGCGGCGTCATCTCACGAAAATGGACCGGAAACGAGTGCGCAAACTGAAAATTGCTAATCATTGTAAGTAAACTATTCCATTTCAGTATCGTGGATGCTCGGCCTGTCGTGCAATCGTGACAGATATCAAACTGCGCTCCAACTACATCGGTCCAGTCTTCATACCTTAGATAGATCTCTTCCTCGCTCCAGGGCACCACGATTGCCCTCTGTCTTCATCTCATTCTCCTCTCTCTCTTCCACCCATCTCCTCTCACGCAACCTTCCTCATTCTATCAGCTCTCCCTCCAATCTGATCTATAAGTGATGACGTAGAATCATCTCATCGCTCTATATTCCCATTTGCATATGACTCAGTGACGTTAGGCCCGTTCCTCTATAACTTATGCTCTACTCTTTTCATTTAATCTTCCCTGAATATGAGGATGGATATTGACGATTGTAGACAGTTCCCCGATGTTTCTGCTATGTAGTTGTAATCTAGCACCCTGTGACCCAGTAGACTGGTCCTGTGATAGTATTCCTGTGTTGTGATGATGACTATCGCCATTTCCATTCTCTGATCCCTACAGTTTGTGGAGGTTGCATATTGGATTATGCTTCTTTTCAACACCTCTTTTCCTATTTTCTCTAGCTCTCATTTATTTCCATCCATCCAACTATTTCTGATTTTCGTATCCAGTTCATCTCCCACTCTCTCTCTCTTTACCATCTCTTCTCACTCTTCCTTCTTCGATCAATGAACTCTCTTTCCAATCTGATCCATAAGTGAAAACGCAGAATCATCTCTATTTGCATAGGATTCCGTTAGGCCCTCTCCTCCAATATTGTATGCGCTACACTTTTCATTCTATCTCCGTTAATTAAGAGGACGGATATTGCCCACTGTAGATACTTCTCCTATCTTCCTGCCTTGTGACCGTAATCTTGCACCCTGTACCCCAGTGAGAGTGTTCCTATCGTGCGTTATATTCGATTTGGATCAATTGCAAGAAGAATTCCTTTATTGTGTGATGATTTATTGATAAACAATACGGAAATGGTCATTCCACATGGACAGAGAACAGGAGATAGGGTTGAGGTAGAGGGTTTCTAATAGGCGACACAAGTGCGGGGTACGTTGAGGGTCTGGGCGAATGATTCGTTGAAGTCGGAGAGGTCGAGGATGTGATGACGAGACTCGCGAAGGAAACGAGCTGCACGGGCGGTCGAACGGTCGAAGCACGCGAATCCGACCTGGAAAGATTGATATATTTGTCCTAGTTCTCATTCTGCAGCCATAAGATCAAAACCTATCACGAATTCTGAAAAGATGTTTCGTCTCAATATAGCCATGTTTAACCGTGATCATACCTTCTCCCTAAGATACAGTCTTGAACTAAAAAGCATACTTTTATCAATGTAATAATTTTTTTCCATTTTCATAATTCCCTCCGACTAACCCTCATCTTATCCTTTTCCTCGGGCACCGTGTTCTTGGGACACTCGGGCACGGGTTGCATCGAGAAGCAATCATTCTTGTGTCCCTCATAAACGCGCGTCTTCTGGATGGGCTCTGTAAATAGGAGTTCGTTGGATGTGAAATGGGAGATTGAGATCAGCATCTGCTTCAATTTCTTTCATTGACGTTCGTTCATTTGAGTTCGAAGATTTCATTCAGATTTTATAGTTCATAATGAAAAAAATATCCGTCAAAAAGTTCAAGAACTGAAAGACTAACCGATCTCGAAATCGTCCTCGTCTCCACTCTTCTTTGTCTTTTTCTCCCATTTGGTCTCGAAGACGGACTCCTCATCGGTAGACTCGATTCGGTAGTTTCTCTTCTCCGACAGTTTCTTCTCCTCAATTTCGCATTCGTCGTCCTTCACGAGGAAGGAGCGGTGGAATTCCTCGAGGTCTTCTGTAAATATTTTTATTTGCCTTCTTTTTCGGACTATATCAGAAACCTTCCTCGTTTAACTCACATGAAATTTTAGATACCATCTATCGCATTGTTTCGCCGAACAATCTTCAAGCGGTTCATCGCTTATGACTTTCCCCGCAATAGGGCCAAAAAATAAGTGGTCTCATTCATTGGGCAATATCCGAGAAAGTGCAGAACCATCTGTTTACGCTTCAAACAACCCACCGGTCTCTTCATTATCGGCTCTTCTGAATTCATTCTTCTTCTCTCCGTCAAAGTGTCCACAGATTCCGCACTGCTTGTTCCTGTACTTCTCCGAGAGTCTGACGATGGCTGTGTAGCCATCGAAGTGGACGGAGATGGCGGAGTGGTCCACCACGAAGACCTGGAGAAAGTTGCTATATTTAAAGTTCTTGAGTATCAAAGGATGTTCGCTTTTTTAAATTTCTGAGTTGACGAGTTTCGTCTTTCCTCTAAAATTGAGAGTGCACGACGCACAACCAGACCGGAATCGCGTTGTAACGAAGCGCCCAAATATTAATTCCGTCATTAGAAAAATTCATATACTCGAATTTTCGATGGAATTTACCATCGCTCGTGAGGCAGCATTCTTTCACTTGAATCATTTCACTCACCTCTACATTCTTGTAGATTCCGACATTCTCGAGTCTCTCCTCTCTCTCGACGATCTCTCCGTTGATGGTGACTCTCATCTTGTCCGATCTCTTGTCCAACTCCATCTCGATGATGTCCTCGCGAGAGATGATCTTCAGCTTCTTCTCTTCGCCCGTCTTGGAGACCTTCAATCAGTCGTTTATCATGCAACAATCTTCAACTGAACAGTAAGGGCGTGCCGCGGTAGTCTACTGTCTAGTAATAATTCAAAGGCCAAAAAAGTTCGTAGGCCAATTGTGCGTTTGGCTCAAGTTATGAAATCGCAATATGAAACAGAACCATGGGATTGCATGTGGCAAACTGACCTTCTTGAGAAGCACAGCGAACTCGGGCTTGTCAGAAGAGCAATCCTTGGCAAGGACGGAGTAGCAAGTGGTCAAGGGAGCCCGGTAGATGACGTTGTCGAAGGAGTTGACCTGAATGAAATGTGATTTATTCATTGCATTGTACGTAAAGTTTCATTCTTGCAGTAGGCGCACTTCAGGAATTTAGTGTTACAAATATTGTTGAAATTAGCTTGGGAAGTGGAGTTAACAACGAGGATTCGCAGTGTACACAATTTGACGCCAAAATCTCTAATCTGCAATCGTATCTTACCTTGTGAGACTCCACGGTGCACTCTGCTCTGGTTCCCTCGACGATAGCCGATCTGAGGTCGGAGAGGGATCGGATGGGAGAGACGGACTGACGATGGATATTCAGACGAGGGAGGGGAGACGCCATGTAGATGTCCTCGAGGAAGAACTGGAAGGGATTCGATCCAATTTCAAAGTTTTCTGGCTATTGCTTGATTAATTCTTCATCTCAGTTGGAGTGCAATCATTAAGGAAAGAACCTGAGGTGTGCTGCTACAGTAACGCGCTTCTGAAATGCATCTCAAACCTTATCCGAAGGCGTCGAGATGGTGAGGTTGGCGTACTTTCCGTTGAGAGGCGTGAGAGTGAGCTGAATGGAAGAAATGCATACTTATAGATTCGCTCCGCACGTTCTTACCGCATCCCTTGCATATTTCCCTCATATAGTGCGATCGCCTTAATTTGTAAGTGTTGTACCTGAGCGCGAACGACGTTCTTCTGGTTGCGGCCCATCTCGACCCACGAGGAAAAGAAGGGTGCATGAGTCTGAAGTGAATTCTCGGTTACTTATCTACTAAAGTAAGGAGGGAGGAAATGTAGTTGATATTAGTGTCGTTTAGTTTAGTTTTTTTTTTAAAAATAGACAAAAATAGCACAGAGCCAATATTTGTCATTCATTTCCCAAAGAGATATCGCAAAGCTCCGGCACCTTGTAGACAGAGTAGAGTCTGTCCATGAGTCCCATGGTGGCGGGCGAACGGATATCGTACTTGACGAAAGCCTTGTACTGGTTGAGCATGGAGGCTTCAATCAGGCGGTAGTACTCCTCCATGGGAGTGAAATCGTCGCTCTTCTCGGCCATAAGCTTCATCCAATTCTTCTGCTCCTGAAAATGCAATGGTGATGAGATAATTCACTAATTTCACCTTTGACGAACTACAGCTCAATAGCTCCGAATGAAAGACTGGAAAGATAAAACTGAGAATGGCTTAGAATGAGCTATGGTAACAACTTTCGGAGCGCAGTTAGTTGTTGTTGAAGTTTGCTTCAGCTTTTTTAAAGTATTTTTGACAAACAGCTGGGAGGATGCGGAATTAGCAAACAAATAGTGCAGACTAACCAAGTTCTGCTCTCCCTGGATCTTCACTGTCATCTGGTTCTTCTCATCGGATCCCCAGCGAGAGACGACGATGACGGAGAGCTCACGGTGCTTCATCTCTCTGAGGTGAGCGAGGTCCACGGGCATCTGAAGTTTAGACATTCATGAGTTAATTCTAATGCTGAACATGTCATTTGAGTATGTGACTACATTCAAAGAAACACTATAGAATATTATTTAGCTAGATGCAGTGCCATTAGAAGAGTAGACTATACCTCGGGATAGAGCATCTCGATCTCGGTCTCGACAGTCCAATCACGAGTCTCCTTATCGAGAAGGGGAGTGCGAAAGCCGTTGACCTGATATTGTTTCGTTCATTCATGCACACACAGCCTTTATTGGTTATTTCTCAGACCTGCATAATCTTTGAGCCGAAACAAACTAGATTTGTTTCAAAGAAATATTCACACATTTGAACGCAGACTTGAATAGCAGTTATATTTCGGTTTCTTTCGCTCAGTTTTTGATCCATGACTTAGTTTTAAGTCAGTCTATTCTGTTACTGTATCACCTTGACTCTGCAGTGTCTCATCTTCTCATCGCAGACGGTCTTCAGCTCGACTTCTGCCTTGCACTCCTTTCTGCCGCCGACCGACTTGACCGAAGCGAAGAGACGGTGAGAGTAGACCTTAAAGATATTAGGTAGACCTCAAATAAGCTCACTAAACTCTGTACTATTTGTTGATCCATTCATTCCCAATGTTTTATTCGTATTGTCCTGCGACAACTCCCCATACCTTGCCGGACTTGTACGTCTTCACATAGTCTCTGAATGACGCGCGACGCTCCTCCTCATCTGCATCATCGTCCTCGTACTCAGCCATGAAGTGCTGCTGGAAAGTATTTATTCCTTGATTTCGGAAGGAACCAGCAAATTGCGCACCACTGTACACACTTCAACCGTGAAAATTTTTATTTATCTGATTACAAACTGATTCGAAATTGTCTACATGAATTACAGGTGCTAGTCAAAATACTTGAAGTTGTTTTCGGGAGATTTATGAAAAAATAAATTGAATACACACCTCATTGTCCTCATCGATGAAGTTGTCCATCTTGGGTCCCTCCATTCCAGTCTCCTCAGCGAACAGATCGATCTCGCTGTTGAAGACGTACCTGAAATTGAACACTCGAGATATCACCGACAGTCTGTCTAATTTATGTCTTGCACATCGAATCTTGTTTTGAATCAATGTCTTCGCACTCTAAGTGGACGTGGATCCCTAATCCTTGCAACTTCGCGATTTGCGTGATTCAAGAGCGCATGGAATAAAAAGTAACCAGACATCAAAGGTTCATCGATAGAGTAGAAGCATCTTCTGCTACAGTTATCGGCAACCGTATGAATTAGGAAGATCCACTTGAAGTATGCAAGTAACAAATATCTCACTCCTTGGGCGTCTTCTCGGTCTTCTCGAAGCGAATATCGAAGTTGTTCTCGCCGATGAGAAGAGCCGAGGGAAGACCGTCGACTCCCTCCTCGAAGATGTGACCGTGGTAGTGGCCGTCGACGTTGAGCTTGATGCCGGTAGCCTTCTCGAAGTAGGTCTCCTCGACCTGAATAATCAAGTAACTTATGACTAGAACAAAGGAAAAGTGGGCAAAAGTGTGCGTACAGATCGCAGTCGGTGATTGATGGAACTTAGACACTAAAGCGAAGTTTGGAAGTACCTTATGGACCAGATCCTCTAGCTGCTCCACATAGATAGTCTTCTCCTTGGCCTGCACGTAGGCGGTAGTCGATTTGGGCCAGGTGCGAACGAATGACATAGGACGAGTGGAGAAATGCGCGAGACTGGCCGACTCCTGAATAATGATAAATATATCTGAATTGCGGTTTCTAAGGGGGTTAGTGTAATGGAATTTGTACATCTACGTGCCACTAACGTTTGGGATGCCTTATCTAGAATAACTCAATTTTGGAGCAATCGATTAGACATAAATTTGCAGTGAAATACCTTGGGCAAAACGAGAGTCGTCTTGACGGCAAACTTGTCCTTCCAGCTCAGTTCAGTGGTCATGTCGACGGGGAGATTCACCTGAGCGAGGAATTGTGAGTCTCTGATAATTTTGTATTGTCTTTGACTGAAAATAATCGCATAATTCCTTTTTCATGCATTGAAGTTGAAGACTCATCCAGCGATGCTAACTGATTGGAGAGACAAGGGAATGGGGACACTAGAAAGGAAATCACGCACCTGAGCGTTGTGGAGGATCTTGACTCCCAAGTTGCAGAGCGGGCTCAGGGTCTCGACCTGTAACGATTTCATTTAGGAAGCTTTCCTTGCAAGCTCATGCATAATGAAATTTGTGTAATAGTACGGAAATGTTTTCTAACATTTGCATCAGGTCAACCAGATTTGCAATAAGCAATGAGTTAACCTTGGTGACGTGAGTGATCGCGAGAGTGGGGCGGGCGTTGACTCTGAGGACGGCGGACTGAGCCTTGAACTCGGCGCTTACTTCACCCTCGACCTAAATTGTAAAGTAAACATAATTTTGTGCGTCTTTACGGGTCGTTTCAATAGCACACTGGACCATGTATAAATAAATTTGGAAAGAGGTATCAAGAAAGACCGTGAGTTGACCACCAGTAGTTAGCTCGCAAGCTGCCTGACTAGTGCATGAACAAAATCTGAGAATTAACCTTGAAGATCATCGGCAGCTGCGATGTGTAGGTTAGCGGCATGCCCATCGAGTGGATGACAGTGGTCGAGTAGTCGTAGACGATTGAGGAGATGACGGTGCGGAAACGGAGACCCTTGAATACAGGTAAAGGTAAAGGTGTTAGGCGATTCCACGCAAGGGCGGCCACCCCCAAGCCAATTCAGCGTTCAGTTTGTCCTGAGAAATCAGCGACCTATGCGCAGATCATGACGATAATCATCAACATAATCATAAATATCATCTAAAAAAGGGTTTCGAACACAAACAATGATGTCAATTAAAAGTAGGTTACTGAGAAATGAACCTTAGCGAGAACTGCCTCGACCGAGGAGAGATCCAGCTTGCCGTTGTGAGAGACGCCAGAGAGGATCTGGAATGAGCGAGTTTAGGACATTCATAGAATGTAGTCTTCCTTTCTCCCTCCATTTGGTTGAAACGGTCTCAATAACTGCAACAGCTGTTGAAAAGATACAACATTAGGATTTCCTTGTCTAAGGGGAGCTACAAACTCTGTTTTGTGCAAAAATGATTTCAATTTTTCAAGGGATTTTTCAGGGGCTGAATTCTTGAAGAACCTCGAAAGAATACTCAGAAACACTTACCTCCGAAACAATATCCTCGCCGAAGGGGAACAGGGCGTAGTCCATGTCGTTGACTCTGATGTAGAAGAGAGCGTGGGCATTCTCGTTGGTCTCTTCACGAGGAGAGATCGAGAGGGAGGAGAAGAGCTCACGAAGGGCCTGCGAATGGACTTTTTTTTGGTTACGACTCTTGAACATATTTTGAAATAACTATAACAGCTATTGCTGAAATAACTTAATTCACGTATAACGATCACTCTTTCTTGTACTTCCAACAAAACTTTGCTGAATAAAGTACCTCAGCGGGCTTGAGACCGACGGATCTCTTGCCTCTCACGATGATATCCTCGAGACCTGCGCGTTCAACCTTCTCGAGCAGCTTGTAGAGCTTCTGAAAATGTGATCATAGATCAGTTCCATCCCCCCATTGTTCCTCCATATCTCGATATCAGGATCTATAGATAATGTAATCATCTCTCGCCTTGAGTGTGCAGAATGGATACGGTTTATCTTTTCAGTATCTAGTGGATTAATGTCTTGATATTTGAGTGCGCACCTTCTCCACACCGTGCTGCTTGAATCCTACATGGGCGAGGTGCTTGTGCATCTTGCCGGCAATCTTCGCTCCATGAGTTCCACTCAGTTCCTTCGGGAGAACTCCGTCAGCAGAGAAGAGCGCGGCGAGGTTGAGGGTGGCGCCGGATTGGGAGTCCTGTGAAGGCGTTTCTTACATAATATTGTCATCTAAAGGTTCCCCCGTCCCTTCTTCTACTCCATCCTTTTACTGCAAAATTTATTCTGCACTTGCTGCCACACCTTCTGAAAATTAAAAAAAAAATCTGCCTTGTGGTATGCCGAGTATTGGTTGGAGATGAAAGAGAGGAAACTACTAGACTTGTGAAATACTACCCAGTTAAAACTAAGTCTTCCACTTAAAACTGATTTTTATGTGAGCCCACCTTATGGTACGCCGTGTACTGCTTGTTCGTCGAGGAGAGTACTCTGGTTGGCTTCATGCGGAGTGCCTTGAGAGCGGCCTTGCACGAGTCGGCCACGGACTGATCTTCGGGCAGAGAGGACTCCGCGAGGTGGGTGAAGGCAGAGTAGACGAACGAGTAGACCTGGAATGAACCACTTCTATTTGTGACTAAATTGCGGATGGAAATATTGTTCAATACCCGCTCTCGCACATATGAGATACCAGCTGCATTGTGATAGATAAATCAGTCTGATTCGAATGTCTAAGTGAAGTATTATTCACCTGAGTGGAGGGCTCGAACTCGAGATGGTTTGCGATCTGGTCGACGACGGTCTTCTCGGGGTCAGTCTGAAAGAAGATTAAGTCTTGCAAATACAAGCAATGGTTTTTAAAAATAATGTAATAAAAAGTATTCCGATAAGTTGCTTCCAAAGTGCTACTAAAACAAGCAGCTTGTCAATCTGTCTGAGATATCCATTGGAGATTGGGCGCAAAGGTGTCCCGATCATCAAAAAATCGTTCATCTAACCTGCATAATCTGGTGGAAGGCTGCGACTCTCATCTCCGGGTGAGCCGATCTGTTCTTGAAGAGGGGAAGAAGGATGGTGACCAGCTTGCGGGGCAGCACGGAATGGAGTTTGCGGAGAGCCTCGATGGCCTGTGTTGCATATGTTGCTTTTTCTTATCTTCCTAAGAAGCTACTCGTGATCTAAATTAGCAAGAGTGAGAATTGGTAAATACAACGTGTCACTAAACGACGTTCATTGGCAATGGAAAGTTGATGATTACGGTGATTATGTTTCTAACTTTAAAGCGCATCTCTTCAATTGCTCGTTACTCCCACGCGCACTGCTCTCTTCCTCATCTCCGATGATTTTCTTATCAAGCTGGATGTAATTGGAATGCGCTTAGACTAACGATTCCTTATCTTCTAACATCGAAGGTGCAAAAGATAAGAAGTCTCATACCTCCACTCGCACCGCTCTCTCCTCTTTCTCGTCCCTGATGATCTTCTCGAGAGGAAACACGATCATGTCCATGCCAGAATTGGCGAGGGCCTTGAGGGCGAGGGTCTTCTCGTAGAGGGTCGTGGCCTGGAAATATTGGTGTCCCACTCAATTCATTCCAGCGACTTGCTCGAGACTACTCTAGATGTGGTATTCATAGCGTTGAGAATACACAAGTAAATAATATCAAGTTTAAAGGAAGTGACGCAATTAGTCGATACATGAGTAAAGACAGCGTTGGCTAGCAGCATAGAAGGGTTATCGTGCAAAGAAAGTATTGTTTTGAATCAGTTACTGTTCATGTGAAACTCACGAACCCCGAAAAATGTACATTTTCTGGTGATTTTGTTAGCGATTTGTTTCAGAACCAAGTCCATCTATTAAAAAAGAAACAATTTATTGACATGAGGTTTCAAATCTTTTCATCGTCGTTATATCTGGGAAGGGGGTTGTGAGAAAGAACCTGGTCAAACTGCTCGACGAGCTCAGCGACGAAGTCCTTCTTGAGATCACGGGGACAGACACGGTCGGAGTCGAGGTGACTGGAAAGTAGGGAGCCAAATAATTTCAACTATTGCTATGAGGTTCGCAAATGTATTGAGAATACAGATGAATGGGAATTCATGAAGTGAACAATGATTTTAGCGAATATACCTGCGTCCTCCGCACACTCCGTGCATCACTGCTCCCACAGTGAGCCAACACGACTGGCGCTCGAGGGGTTGACGCTTAGAGTCCTAAAACACTCGGTTATACCTCAAATAGGTTTAGTTTGCCTTTCCTAGTTGGATACCCTCAATTGAAGTGTGCTGTGTGAAGGGTGTAAACTTGAACTAATAAGAGATTGGATACGTGTTCTAGACTTCCTGGCTGGTCAGTTGTTGAAGACACTTTCCTTAAAGATAGCACGTGCCTTGCAAAGAGTGATGAGCGAGCGGACGATCTTCTCCGATGGAGCATGCAGGGAGGAGAGCTGCTTGAGGAGGTGAGAAGCGCGGAGAGGAGAGACCTTAATGACTTGACATTGATCGATATTTTTGTAATTGAAAGAGTTAGCTTTATCTTTATTGATGCAACAGATCTGTGCTCGCACTAGACCGAACTCTCACACATAGATTCCGGAGAGTTTCAGAACGTGAATATTCACGAAATGAGACTGCGGTTATCGTTTGCCTTTTGAGCTGGGTCTGGCAAAATAATGAATACCTCCTTAGCGCGGATCTTCTCAATCAGGTGCTCGATGGTGTTGAATGAACCAGCCAGAGCAAGGGCGTCAGTGAAGACGTCTCTGGTCAGGGGATTCTTCGAGTCGGAGAGGTCCTGGAATTTAGGACTTTCTTGTTCGATGCACAACATTTCCATATCCTTAGCTGTTTCCAAACTCTAACATGAATCGCCCAGTATACAGCCATATTTTCTGATCCTTTAATCCATCAACCTTGTCTTGTTGAGTGGACTCCCTGTTTGACAATGATCCTCTCCATTCCTCTTTTATGAGTGTGTGAAAATGGTCTAACATCGACAATACCTTATCCATTCTCCTGATCTCCTCCTTGGTGGAGATTCTGAGGATCCGCACGATTTTGCCCATCTCGTGAGTGGCCGCCAGCTCGATTCCCTTCTCGTCCGACTCCATGTGAGAGACAAGCGACTTGACCAGGCGAGCGATGAGCTGAAGAAATACTCAGTTGGGAATTTAACTACTGTTCATGCTTTGCAGTGGTAGATTATTGAAGGAAATCGGACGGGTATGGAACGATTTTTTATAGAGATACACGATACTTTTGAGTTGATAACATCTTGTGCTTTCTTCACATTTTAATGTCTTTTGAGAAAACTATTGTTGATTTGACTGAACAGCTGATTAGCTGAAGCACAGATTGGCTTTTCGAACCTCGGGTTTGTTCTTCAGATTGGTGTAGGGTGCCATGAGCTCCTTGAGGATGCTCTCGTCTCCAGTGCCGATGAACTTGTGGAGATTGTGCTCCCATTCAAGAGAGTGGAGCAATGACTCCTTCTTGTAACTCTTTGTGCCAGAAGGTCTTTGCTCTTCCTAGAAATGTATTGATGAGTTGGTTGAGCAGAGTGCCATGTACAGTGTGATACAATGCAGAGTCAGTCTTTCCACACAATATTTACTTGCAGCAGAATATGCTAGATAAGTAACAGAGTAAATTGATGAAAAAGGTTGAGGCCGAAGACAGTAAGGCAGTTGCTTGTCGAAAATTAAAGTACGGCATCACAACTATCCATGCACGATTCGATTGATGGTATGGTCAAACCGTGATTGATGACAAAGATAAGATGATTAGGGTTAATGAACCTTGGCGATCTCGACGAGGCTCAGCTTGCCAGAGACGTAGGTGGTGAAGAGGGTGTCCTCCTTGGCGAGAGGCGCGTAAACGTACGTGGAACGGAGCTCGACCTGCGAATAGCCTCCATCATCCTCCACAACAGTTGCTGTACCACACAGTCTGTTTGCACTCGAGCATAAGCAAGATAATATCTACGCCCTATGCGTGACGAGATCGAATGTTATGTAGAAATGGAGAAGAGGTAGAGGTTTGAGGGAATAAATAAAAATAATTCTTGGTGAAGAACGGAAAAGTGATGTAGTGTCGCATGACTTACCTCTCTGATAAGGAATCCCGAGGCGGTTCCGACGATCTTGTAGTCGAAGAGGGTGGATGACTCGATCTCGCGAGACTCCTTTCTCTGCTGTGAAATGAGCAAATTGAGTCATGCTTCTACACATTATCAAAAGCATAGAATCCATCGAAAGCATCCCCACTACTTTACTGATACTCCATCTCCACTCATATTCAGACTCCATACAATTTTACTATACCAATTTAGCCTCCTCCACTGAAAGCATCACGAAATGAATAGTTGTTACGAAATGGACCTCATCCTTCTCAAGCGAGGCGTAGGCCTTCTGTCCCACGCGTCTCGTGCACTTGTCGAAGTTGATCGACTTGGTCACGCGGAGTTCGGATTCGTCATCGTCTTGTTCGGAGGACTGTAACGAGATAGTTGAGGCTGGATTGTGTAAAACAAGTTGTGACGCCCGGCTCTCTTACTTATCCTGACCGGCAAGGACTGCGAAACGAAAGTTTAAGTGATTCTAACGAATTCCCAGTTGATTAAAGCGAACATAAACGCAAATTCACCTCAGGCAGAACGGAGTAGGTGACTTCGCAGTCGCCCTCGAGGGTCACCTGATAAATTGTTTTTAGGCAATAAATTTGAATTTTTTTTTCGAATTTCGATCAATTTCTATCCGATTGCATGAAAGTTCGAGCGAAACCATGTGAAAATGGAGCGGGTCCGAAATGGAGACGAATTTACCTCGGGAGCAGTGAATACGGCGTCCTCGCCAGAGTTGAGACGATGTGACCCCTCGGTTGAGTTCTTCTGCGAGAGATTGACCTGCGAATCGGATAGTGTTTGATGATCATTAGGTCAAATGATGTTCGAACCATCATCAATGTCGTCAATGTATTGTCTGGAAGTAACCTCATAGTATTGCCTCTTATAAAAAAAACGGAAAAAACACATTACCTGGAGCATATTGAGGTAGACCCTCTTGATGTTCTTGGACCACTCCACGTCCTCTCTATCGAATTCTATCTCGCTCACGAGTCCGTTCTCGTAGCGGAAACGGAAAGGGAGGAGGAGAGAGCGGAAATTGTCCTAGAAGGTTCGTATATTCAAAAAATATTTTCGAAATTATTGAGTGTCGAAAGTGATACGAATTTATGAAGGATTGTAGCTGTACACTCTTCTAATATTAAATGAGGGATTCTACCGATTTCCGCAATAACGTACCTCATTGATCTCGATCTCCTCGAAGAGGTTGAAGGGTTGGATCTTCTTCGGTTCAGCGAGCTCCTTCTGAAATTTTGTGGAATGACAGTGTATGTAGCCAAGCACGATTCAGTCGTCAAGAGACAACTTGAAGAAGTCTCCTGAAGAGATTACGATACATCACTGTGGTCTAGGTTCCTTAGAAACAATGTATCATATGCAATCAGCCTTACGAGTTTCAGAAATTATCATAAATTGCTTAAACCGTCATGACATTGTTCTGCCCGGGGAAGAAACCGAACAACTGCTTCATAGTTGAACATCCTCCTCTATTCCTCTATCTCCTCTATTCCCTTCTCGCCCTCTATTCCCCTATTACTCGTCAGTCACGCAGTTGGCATGGAAGCGACGAGGATCTTCTCGATCCTCAGATGAAGAAGAATAACAATTTCCAACAATGAGAGAGTTTCTAGTCGTTTTCGCCTACTTGACATTTCGTACTAGGCGAACGATTAATAAATACAAGTAAAAATGCAGTACCTGCAACGAAGCGACTCGGATCTTCTCGATCCTCAGATGGGCGAGGGTCTCATCGGAGAAGGAGAGGACGACGAGTGATTGGGTGCGGACTGCGGCCTGTTCAGAGCCGGGAACGGCGAGGCCGTTGGCGACCTGTAACGTGCGGAGATATCAGATTCAGATAATATGCCAGTCTCAGATAGAAATAAGCAGATGTATTGTAATGAATCATGAGGTACACGTTCATAATTAGATTAGGCCGATACATGCATCGTATTATGGAGCTTCACTATGTCCATTAGAGCAGGCTTCGTTCAGAGCAATAAACCTAATGCTACACAATATTTATACTGTCTAACCTGAGAGTCCAAGTGGAATCGGTACTCGAATCCGGGCATGAACGAGGAGGCTCTGGTGAGCGATTCATGGACGACTTCCGAGTTCCATCTGAACAAATATTACTCATATTTGGCAGAAAATGAGTTCAAAACCTCCCTGAACTCATTATTCAGTGTTCAATAAAAATGACAATAAAATTCGAGAAGTGAGAAGGATGAGTACACTCAAGCCAGTACTACATACTATGACCAGAGGGAATGTGAAAGGAAAGAAGAGTAGATAGCTCAACCTTGCCGGATTCTGTACCGACTACTAAGAAAGAGAGAGTTGATCAAACCTGGCGGACTCCCTCGCTGTGAGAGCCATGACGGCAAACACTAACAATTGCAAACCTCATAGCAGGCTCTCCGCAGGCTCTTGATACTACTGCGGGCCTAGTCGGAGCAATTCCCAAAATAAATATCACAAACCTGGCGGATTCCCTCGCAGCTAGGGCCGCAACTGCCAGCGCAGCAACGAGGAGAAGACGCATCACGATGAATGGTGACGGGGGAGAGAGGGGCGATGTTTAAGTACTCCTTCTTCCTGTCAGTCATCCTTGCCTATCTGTCCTGTCAATCGAGTAATGACTTGTGATCAAATCACATGCTCTGGTGCACAATCTGCTTGAAGAAAGATTAAACGGATTTGAGAGAGTTTGAAAGCCAGAATGTGTCTGCGTGATCGTGGAGAGTCAAACGACGAAAGTAAGCTCTGTCTCTTCTCGTTCATCCGTTGCTGGGCTGGAGGCGAGAGATCATGGGAAATAAAGAGAGCCATCATTACTTTCTGATTTTTAGTCGAGAGGCGAGAGACAATGAGGATTGGAGAGAGTCCAGACTGGATAGATAGTCGTCAGAGTGACTGGTAATAGACAGGTAAGATAACGGCGAACCTGTCAGTTAGCGGGCGTCTTTTGTATCCAGGAGAGGATGGATTAAAGCTCTGCATTTTCTGTGGTCGATTCTAATATCTGGCGAACAACTGTTGGATACCTGTTCACGAGAAAGTCTCCGCTCCGGCTGTCGTTGGTGCAGAAAATGCTCGAAATCAAAATCGTTGCGACAGTAGCAATTACTCACAACTCATCCTTCATTGCGCAAGATATCATAACTGTGAGTGCTTGACTAAGAAATTACAAGTAAGCTTGAATAGTGTTGTTTTGGGAAACTGGAGTTGACATTGCAGGGCCTTTGGTCAGCGCACAAGATTCATTGATTCGAGTGCTGCAATACATGCCTGTCAATCGAAGGGGTCGTCGATACTCAGTGTGAAGGATGCAATGAAGAGAAGAAAGATTTTCGAAAATGAATTTTATATGCTTCTTTGTGCGGCTCAGCAGCATTTTATACACTACGCATACGTACAAACAGTCGATGTTTGACAATTTGAATACTGTGAAGACTCTACGATGGCACAGAAATGGATGAAACACAGGAAAATGGTGGGCAATCTCTCTGGGGAGAAAATGAGAAACGATTGAGGCTTAGAACATCTTGCTGAGTCTCTTCTTGGCAATGACTGCCACGTTTCCGAACTGCTCCAGGCCGAGAAGCCAGCCAGTAATGTAGTCATCGACCTGGAAAGGGGGTTTTGTTCGGCATTTAAAAAAAAATTGTTATTGGGCTCCCTTTACGATACTGCTATTCCCATTCAGTTGCATATTTCGATACAACTTAGAGTGTGTGAGTCGAGTCAAAGATCGGGTTACGGGAAGAAGCATTTTGGGAAAGTGCGCGCTTGAGGCTACTGCTAATCGTGTTCAGTTGTGTTTCATGTCATCGCAGTGGTATTCTCGGCGCTTCTGTACTTTTAGGACCAGCCATTCTAATATGAGTATTCTATCCCTACCCTTCACATTCCCCGCCTCAATTCTCCAGCAGAGCTGTTATAGAGAGGCCGGGTCCGAAAACTACAGAAGTTCCGTATTTTCGATCAGACGAGAAGAAAATGGATGTAGATAAAAAAAATGATGATCTCACCAGATAAGGAATGTCATTGTCCTTGCAGAAGTCACGGACGCGCGGCATGATCTGAATTATTCTTATTAATTATTCACCATCTCTTTAGGAAACAGGAATGACATGTAGGGACAACAGGTGGTTTTTTGGCTCGGGCGAGCTTTTGGGTGGATTTGTGTGGCAGTTTCGTGTTAGGCGTTCGTGAACTAGGCACGTTAAAATTTGTGCTAATTAATTAATTAATTAATGGAGCAATTAATCACCTTGGGCAGACTGTGACGGGGCATCGTGGGGAAGAGGTGGTGCTCGATCTTCAATTATTATGAATTTGTAAAGTCATTTTCGAATAAAAAAAGGAAGAACATTGCCAATAGAGCTCCGATCATTGAATCGACGGCTGATGTTCACAAATGTACAAAATATATTTATTTCACTGTATATGATTGTTCATGATATGGCCATAAGAAATCGCACCTGGTAGTTCAGACCGCCCCAGAGCCAGTCGATGAAGGGGGAAGGCTGCATGTTGCGAGTGGTGTAGATTTGCAGACAGGGGTAGTTGGAGAGGATACGAGCGTTGTCTGCAAATGGTTTATTATTTAATTTAATTAATAAACGTTTAATTATACAATTTAGCAATATCTACTTCCGCTCAGGTTGTGTTTCACGAGGTTTTGTCAAAGATCTTTGCTTTCAGACTCAAACTCGCCATGTTTGCTCTTATCAAGGGATTTTTGAATCGAGAAAACATAAACTCACAGGGGAACTTCACGGTAGAGTAGTGGTTGTAGGTGACAACGTGGGCGAGGAGGAAACCTGCAAGATATTTCATACAACATCGATAAACACAATTGTCTGAAGTCAGGATTTCGATTTTCGTTCCTGTTGACTTCTACACAAGAGAGTCATTGTTCAAACAGTGTCATTTCTTCATGGAAGAGTAGAGGGACGGGTATGGGATCTCCAGGTAAACTCCTAACCTCCAGTAAGTTGCGAAACGAGGAAGAAAGTGGCTCTCGTGGACCAATCGGGCATGAGATACAACTGGTAAAGAACGAGGATCCAGTGAGCGGCGAGGAGGGGCTGTGAATTAATTAATTACTTTATTCCAAATATTAAGTAAATTTGTTATTGAATACAACACTTGATGATCGTCATGCTTTTCACAGTAAATGAACCGCCTTATCAGCTTTGTCGGCGCAAACAGGAATGATCATAATTCAAGTTTATATCCGCAATCATCAAGCAACCCCTAGTTCAAGAAGCACCAAATCATCGGATCTACCAATCATCAAGACACACTAGCTCGATTGAGGGCTCACCTGCTCATAAACGGCCTTCTTCTTGTACACCTCATAGTAGTTGGCGGGCATTCCGACGACGAATGAGATCGAGCTGAAAAGATTTCGAAATTCGAGATGCTGTTTTGACATCTTTTCGTGTTTCTTCAGTTCCCCTGAACATTTGGGTTGCAGTATAACTACACCTACCAAAGCAATCGAGAATTTTAAAAACAGTGCACGATTGGGGAAATGACGTACTTGACGAGCCACGACAGGCGCAGCAGAGGTAGAAGGAACGTCCAGTAGATGTGCTGGTACGGCAGCATCTTGAGCACCCAGTGGTCGACGAGCTAAAAAAAGTATTACGCTTGTATTAGCCAATTCGAATATTTTAGGAAGAAGGTTTTTGAATGATTTTGGGAAGTTCACGTGTCATTGTGTTACACAGATGTGCTAAGCTGTTCTCAGCGCATCAGCACTTTTAATCCTCTATCTCGCAAACAGCAATACCTTCAGATCCTGAACGACAGTTGCGTAGAACGGCAGCAGGTCGAGATCGCCATCACTGGAATTATCGATTTTTTAAATAAGATTCTCCGAATCCCTCACAATTGAGCACACTCTTCATAGTAATATCTGACGCTTGACCCATTAAACAGACTAGCGACTCAAAATAGACACAAAACGAGCACGATACGAGTCTATCACACATTCTGAGCAAATATGATGATTAGTTTTCTCCGAATACAGTCCACTAGATTATATTCCAGTTTGACAAAAAAACCTCGATGAATAAATGGGATTAGCATGATATTATTTCGTCCAAACATCGCTCTTATCCTTTTCTAGTAGTATTGTTCTCTCGTCTATTAGTTTCATACTTCCCTCCTATTTCTCAATATGTTCTCTTCTTGTAATCATTTCTCACCGTCCAAGTACGTTCGTCGCAGCGTGGTGAACGTTGTGCTGTTCCTTCCATCCCGAAGAAGAAAATCCTTGCAGGAAATCACCCGTGAAGTAACTGCAAAATGGGGTATTTGATACTGTATTTGTCATTTATTTATTTCATATGCTTAGAAGCTTGCAAGGGTAACTTTATGATCAAATTTGTTCTTTGCACCCTGGCAGATCATACAGGTCAAACACAGCGATTGGACTCTTCCCTTCCTCTCTCCTTCCCTTCCTTCCGAGAGCACAGAGCACGTGCAATGCACACGTGATCTCTACACACCACGCTCCTTATCACTCACATCTCAGTGATCACTCCACTAGGGAAGAGTCCCCTCCCTTCTCTCTCTCAGACTCTCTCCCTTCCCCACACTATCTCACCCTCGTCTGACCCCCGAAGGATCAAGGGAAACGGAGAGAGCGCCTCTTTCCCCACCCTTCGTCACCCGCAAACTTCGACCCGGCCGAAATGCGCACGCAAGCGCGTTTTATCAATGCTGCGAGAGTCTGACTCTCTCCATTTCCCATACTCTCTCGCTTTCTCTGACCTAAAAGATAATGAAGATTGAGAAGAGTCACTCAACACAAGAGATCCCTGCATCTCTCTTTATTCTTGTCACTCCCTGGCACATATCAGGAGCGAATATCGCCCCATAAAGTGATGAATGCGCTCAATTTTCCAGCTTTGGTGACTAACAGAATGGACTTTATAGCCTCACAACTAGAGGTTAATATGTTATCATTATGTATAATTCATATTGTTCCATCATAGATTCAAATAAAAGATGAGTAGGAATTCAACATGTTTGACTTCCGGTTTCATCAAGGAAAGTTTGAAGAAGGAAGGATTTCCGTACCTGAGAAGATCATTGTAGTAGGGGTTCTTGAAGACTTGCTGATGGCAGCACTCGTGCATGTACCATCTGTAAGTGGTTGGGAATCAGATTCAGAGTCAAGTAATTTTCGAGGAAATCGAATGGGAAGTACGACACTCAATAGTTTTCTAGCAGTAAAGTAGACAGTGACTTGCTTATTTCCGTTACTAGCCAAGGAATTCGAGTAGTAAGTGAACTGCTGTATGCATCTCTCAATTTATCATACTCCCACCAATTTCTGCCATGCTAATCCCTGGATGACGCAACTACCGTACCCATATTTTCATGCAGTAACTACGGTAATAAGTTTCCCCATCGTACTCGGTTATCTACCGTACTCACCCCAACTGCTGCCATGCGAGACCCTGAATCAGAGCAGCGATAACATATTGCTGGTGCCACAACTGAAGGTAGACGGCAAAAGCAATGAGAAGTATGGGCTCGAGACACTGCAAGATCGAGTTTATTGACCTTTACTGCCATCTTTACAGTTATTTTAGATCATTCATTCATTTATCATCATTGCCTGTACAATTTCTCGAATATTCCACATAATTTTTCTTTGATATGTTCCAATAGAATCAAACTAGATAACATTGATGCTTGAGCAGCGACCTTGTTCACCCTCTTTGTAATATGCGATTCCTAACGGTAGATGAAAAGCACTATTTGTAGTATTATTCCTGATGTATCCAAAGATCATGCATGAATCAAATGAATCTTCTTACTCTTTACATGTTTCAAAAGAGCCAAACTGGCACAACTGGTTGTTTGGGCAGTGATCGTTGTTCATATCGACACCAAACAATCGCTCGTTGGGCAAACAAACTTTCGAAATCGTATTTTGATCTGATATCGAAACACAATGGAACATCGTTCGAAAATCGACTGAGAGTGATGCATCTTAACCTTACATTCAATATGAATGGCCAGACCGAGTGAGAGAGCAGGTAAAACGGAGAGAATCAGACGGGAACTGACCTTGCGCGCATACCAGGCGAGATCGGACTTGTAGTAGCCCTCCTTGCGTAGGTCCAAGCGCAGTTTGTCAAAGTTCTGCAAGATTTAAGATCAGATTTCGTCAGGAAAATTTTGGTCATTTTGATTTTGTTTGTGGTGTGGTGTGTATGGTGACGGGCACTAGTCATTGGGCTTGTTCATTGAGTTAATTGGTTTCACAATGGAGATGATCCTTATTTTGTCAGAAAATCGAACCTCCACGAATCCGATATGGTACGGTAATTGTTGATTTTTTGATTCGCATTTAGGATACAGTAGGATGGCGAACCTTGGCGATCTCGTCAGCTTTCTCCTGCGTGATGTCGAACGTGCCCATGTTGATCTTGTCCTCGCCTACGAGCTCTTCTTCCTGATAGTAATTAGATTGAAAAGATGAAAATAGCTTTCTCGGGCACTTCCATGACCATTTCATGCACAGTTGAGCTGATAAACTGCACAAACTTTTCCTATCCTGGTCTCATCCTGCACCTAGTTTTCCGTGAATGGACGCATATTGTGAAAGTGAGAGTCAGAGGGTTGCTCCAAGTCAATTTGAGAAATCAAGAGTGGATTTCGAAATCATCTCACCACATCACTGATATTCGGCTGCTTGTCTTTGCTTTCGTCCTTTAGTTTCGCGATCCATTTGCCGGCTTTGATCGACGAACCGTGGAAGGTGTGGAAGACGGTAGTAGCCTTGAATGGAAGATTGTTCACTCAGAGTTCTTTCCTCTTGACTACACGCAGGCTAACAAACTAATAGAAGGTGTGGAAGACGGTGGTGGGCTGCGAAATTGATGTTCAGCCTTCGTTTTCAGGTTATGATCATCAGTCAATGAAACAAAAATGCAGGATATGAAAGAAATGCATGTATTTCGTTCCGAATTTCAAAAATATCGATCGAGCGATCGCAAACTGAAGTCAGCTCACCTCCTTGTTACGGTAGGTAGTGATGGCGGAGCCTCCGGGATGCGCTTTCATCACCTGAGAAGGTATTTTTCATCACGCAGCTTTGAAGGTTGCAGATACCCTTCCTCGCTCTTTGCAAGTGAGAAGAGAATAGAAAATGAGAATGAGTATTCGAAAATCCGAGATTACTGTAGCCAACTAACCTCCTCATCTACGTACACCCACGTCCCGTCGACTTTGAGCCAGAACGGCGAGTGGTCAACGTCCCGGATGACCATGTGTACCCTGCTGATGAGTACGGTAGAAGGGGATACGATAGTCAACAGATACGGTAGTCCACACCGATCAATAACCGAGAAGAAGAGCTGGTGAACCGCGCGGTCACTAGTCGAGGAAATGCGCGCCGGGTTAGTGATAAGGAAAATGCGGAGTTGGCTGATGAGAAAATGGCCGTGGAACGTGCGATCGGGGATGAGATGGAGAGATAAGAGAGAGGATCCGTCTCTGCTCTCTCACTTACCCATGCTCTCTCGTCTGCTAGACGGTGCCCGAATGTTGCGATGGGACGAAAACAGCACGAAAACAACACGGAACGATCATATCGGAAAACTGTTGTTGTCTTTCCATAATATGCCTAGTCAGAGAGAGAGCGAGAGAGCGTCGGAACTTCGGGATCATCTCATGCAATAATCTGATCTCGTCGGTTAGAACAGATAAGCAGCCCAGAGTCCAACTCGACTGGAGTTTTGCAGAGAGTCTAGATAGTGATCAGTCGAGATTTGAAGAGAGTGGTAGATCAGGGGGAAGGAAAGCGAGAAAGTTGTGACCATGAAAGGTGTGCGTGGAAGGAACCGTGATGATGACTAGAGGGAGGAAGAGAGAGGGGAAGAGAGGGGGAAGAGAGGGGAGGAGAGGGAGTGGTGCGATCGGAAGGTCCGAACTCACCCCACTTTGGGAGAGGGAGGAAGAGGCGATGATGGGAGAGAGATAAGAGCTGTTCACGCGCTTTCTTGGAGGGGTTTCTCGCCTCTTTCTCACGTTGCGAAAGGGAGAGAGTGGGTGAATGGGATCACAATGCTGCAAATTGTTCGGCCAAAAAGAGAGAGAACAGTCGGAAAAGGATCGGTAATGTATGAGAGCTCTCAGCTCTCACAATTCTCCAAGCTCTCTCGTCGGTAGGACGGGGCTCGAAAACGAGTAAGGATGGTAGGTTTAGATAAGTGTTTGGTGGATATCAAAAAAGGTTTAGAGAAGAGAAAGGCATGCAGAAGTGTTGCAAAAAGAGCAAAAGAAGAATCCGACGGCGGGGCGTCGAACCAGGGGGGTAGTGTGTGCAAGTCGGGCTCGCTACCTGTTTAGCCAAGAAGGCTGATGTGTCTCTAGCAACGAGAACCTAATGTCTAGCTTGAGATTGAGTGCACCCATAATCGTGTAGGAATAGCGAGTTTAGAGCACTCGTTGTGGAATTCGTACAGCGATAAGGACCGCATTCCGCTAACGTAACCTAGTCTACAGTACCCTGTTACCGTATCTTCGTCTACAATACCCTTCTTTTGAAACGAATACTATTTTTAGAGATAAAGAAGAAATGCAGGTGCTAGATTGGGAACGGGAGAAGTGACTTCACAGTCTGAATAGGTGCTGGAAAGAGACGTTTAGAAGTCCGGTCACACTGAGAGATCAGCAGTTGCCTGAAGAGTAAGACGATGACATCATCAATTTTGAACTCAGAACCGTTGACTATATGGCAGCTTTTGAGGCGTATTGAACTCGAGGCAACCAGTTGACTCTGTTTGGCTTCAGCTCGTTGTTTGGTGGTTATCGGGGCTGCAAGGCTGTTTAGAAATCAAAATAGATGTTTAGAAATAAAAAAAATAAAATAAATACAGAGCTTCTTCTAAAATCGTTATCGCCACATTTTATCTTAATTAAACAAAATTAATAAGTAAATGATACAATTTCGAAATGCATTGTTTGCGAGAACGAAACGAAAACGAACGACGAAACGAGTGAGAATTATGTGAGAGAAACGCCTAGTAGGAATTAGGGCTGTCGAAGTCGACAATTCGAAACTGGAGGCACTCGTGAGTCGGTTAAAGTAAGATACTAGAGAGAAAAGGATCGAACGGACAAGGAAGGGATGGAAAGAAGGATTATAGGGTTTTTCTGGCGTGGGAGCAGTGCATATGCCTTCATATAAGAGGGAAACAGCTAGGATCCAACTACAGTACACGAGTATTATTATCGGGACGACCATAGGGATTGAGGGCACTCACTCATGATTGGGAACGGGGGAAGGGGATAGGAACGAGAAGGGCACAGATCGTGAGAGGAAGGGAAGTTAGTCTGAATGGCGGAAGGGATAGGGGATCCATCGATTGACCCGTCGCTGGTAGTAGAGAAGAGGGAGAGGGGCCAAGTAGTGATGGGGGAGTGATTGAGGGAGGATCGCGAGTCACTCTTGTCGGTTGTCGCCGTCTTCTCTCTGCTACTGAAACATGTGAGTTATTATAGGAACTGAGGAAACTTTCGACTCATACACTTTTTTGAGATCACTGTATCACAGAGACGCTTCCTATACCCGTTCTCCCGGCTCAAGTTAGCTCAAGTTAGTTCAATTTGGCGCACCTTCTCTTCTTCGAGTTCCTCGACCCTCCTTTGTAGGCACTCGATTCGGACAATGTCTCTCTCGCTCATTGCCTTCATAGCATCGATCAGCTTCTCCTGCATCTGAAGCTTGAGGCCGACGAGGATGTGACTGGGCAGGTACTGCAATGACTCGTGTGAGGAGTGAGAAAGGAGAGAGCATCCGCTAATCAGTGCACCACTTAGGGTTACGAGTGACCTCACGGGTCTATCAGGCGCGAGTGAAGATTGCATTGACGGGGATTGACATAATTTGAGTAGTGGAATAAGGATGGAAAACTGACGCTCTGAGCAGCAGGGGCGAGAGGGGCAGCCACTTCCGCTTCTTCCGCTGGTTCCTCCTTCACTTGCCGAAAGGCGGGAGCGGCGAGCGCCTAAAATTAGTTAATTTAATTTGTTTCTCCTAAATTTCAGATGATTGATCATGGAGATCGTGAATTACGAAACGGACCGTCTGGACTGATGGGACGGGAGAGGGAGGGGCTGCCACCACCTCGTCGTCCAGTGGCTCCTCCTTCACACGGCCGGTGGCGAAGTCCATGGGCTGATCGTCTTCTTGAACGGGGTGGAGGGGAGGCGCGGGAGGGGCTGCCGGAATTGTAGCTGCAGCAGCAACAGGGGCAGCAGCGACATGGACAGGGACCTTCCTGGGCCGACCCCTTCCCCTCTTGACGTCAGCGACAGCAAGAACGGCAGGGTGGTTGAAGGCTGCAGTTGTCTGCTCCTTCCTCGGTCGGCCCCTTGGCGTTTTTCCGGCCGCGACGGGGGGCAACTCCTTCTTCGCAGGCCGTCCTCTGCCTCTCGGAACTGCAGGTGCCTTTCGCGTGTTCCAGTAAACTTTGGCCATTGCACTCTGGAAATTTAACTATTTGATTGAACATAACCGACATTAATTGCTAAGCAAACTAACACGGCGAGGAGCAAATGTACCAGAAGGGTGTTGGGAGCGTGAAGTGGGGACTTTGGAAGGCTATTTATGCCTAGGCGCCAAAAAAGTGGCGCTCATGATTAATTAATCACCCAAAAGCACCTCTAACCCATCGTGAAATATTCGATAACAATAAAAAAGGATAAACGTAAAAAATAAAATAAAATAAAATAGGCCTTCAATGCAGAATTGCTAACTGGACTAGGCTAGATATTCGAATGTTATTTTGAGCGGGACCGCCCATGAGCAGGACGCGCCGCAACGCATCATTACGCGTTGCGGCCGCGCGCGAAGACTTGGATCGTACCCTGTGGACTAGGATCGTACCCCGTGGCTGGTATGGACGTAACTATCGATCCAAGCGAGATATCTAGGAGGGATGGAAGGGGGAGAGGGGAGAGGAGGGTAGCCCCTCTCCCCCTCTCTCCCTCTCTCTCTCTCTCCTCTCGAGATAGAGGAAGAGGGGCATGGACAATGTAGATCGGACACTCAAAGAAGAGATTGTGAGAAAGTACACGTGGCTTAAGGGGTGATGAGGGAATAGTAGAGTCTCAGGCCAGAACAGAACAGTGGATAATGCATTGTATGACAGGAAGGAGAGCATTTTAGTAATGACCGATATGATAGTGGAGTAGGCTCAAATTACTGCAAGACTGTGGGGGATTCATAGATAATTGCGTATGGTTGAATTTCAAGCTACCGACGATGTTTACTAACTGAACTGCCTATCCCGTGGGGATCTGTGAATCTACATTGAAGCCGAAATCCAGTATCCTCTCTTTGCAAGAGCTTCGTAAGGCAACGAGCAATTTTAAAAAGTTGCGATTCCGTCACTCCGTTTGACAATTCGATTGCATTTTGACAATTCGATTGTCAAAAGTACAAGAAGTGAGGAACTTTGTTTTCGCACTTTCCTCTCAATACTTTCGCAAGCTCACCTCAGGTTTTAGGATACATTGAGATTACTTTAGCTGTCTGGGTCAATTGGAGTAATTATGAGTCCTTCTCAATGGTGCTACTTTCTTCGCAATCTTGTGTAGAAATCAAACAGGTCACAATCAAAGGAGATTACATATTATGGTGTCACACCGCAGAATACGGTTGATTTTCTGCTTTTTTTCGACCGGCGCCGCACTATTTTCCGGCTCTGGTCTTGTCTCTGCTAATAATTAACTGAAAGGCTGTGAACAGAGTTTCCACTGAGTCGTGCTGAAAGCCGGGCGATTTCTTAACGTTACGTTTCAATTCCCTCACATTGCAAGCCTGAATCCTCTATTTACATATGTGGGAGAACCGGATTTCATCGCATGTTCAAGGACTGATGTTAGGCGGGTGTATCTATGGGTAGGCGGGTGTATCTATGGTGAGTCTGGAAGGCCGGCCGGGTTGATACCCGGCTTAATCTATTATGTTGAAGGGTCGATGTCACTCGCAAGACATGGCCATTCTATATCATTCGTACGATTGTTACTCTCTACTTGATCCTCGTCATGGCCTCTGCACGATCATTACCAGTCGAGGGAGCACTAAATAAGGGAGCTGGCCTAATCGAGTGGGGCTATCTATGATGGTTCCTTGATCGGGCATCTCTATCTTCTCGTTTGTTCGTGTCTCGGGATACTGTATGGATCACAGAAATACTCAAACAAAATTAATTACACCATTCCTCTTATTACATGATCTAGTGTTACCCTCTAATCATTCCTCAGTCTTGTTACACTCGGACTTGTTGGACCGACCGGAAGATAAACTCCGGCTGAAGAGTTACTTTGTCCTCTGGTCACCAGGAACTGCAGGCATTGCTAGAATAGAGTACTCCGGTGTGTCTGTATCCTTTCCCCATCATCATCCTCAAAATGTGCCCAATGCGAGTTTCAGAAGAGTGTGTGTTTCAGCAGGATTACGGTAGGTTTATTTGGAAGCAGGTGCCGTACACTCATGGGAGCGACCAGACACAATATTTAGTGTTCCTTTGGAGGCTAGGCTAGATAGGAGATATGAGAGTTGTTTACGTTTTCTCGGAAGGGTTTCGTGACTCTTTTTTCACGTAACGAGAGGAAGCGAGCGGGAGAAAAAGATCAAAGAATAGAGAACGGGAGGGAGGATCGGGAATAAGATGGACAGCTCTCCTCTCGTCCTGCTCGCTCATTCTCCAAACTCTCCACGGCTAGAAGTGTCACGATATACCGTACCCTTGACTACCGTAATCTCGAACAGCGTTCTTCCGCGTGGTATGACAAGTTTATCGACGACTATGTTAATTACGAGAAAAGATAGGGGTTGTAATTCCCTAATTCAACCTCTAGCACCAGAGTCAGTCTCTGAGGGAGGTAGAAAATCGAGAGAGAGGAAGAACACATTGTTATATAGAAGATGAGTAGTAGGGTGGAGGAGGGCCACGGAATGTTAACGGGCCGAGATTAGACAGGTATGTGGATCAATCTGATCAAGGGGGAATCGGAACTAAGTCGGATGTCCACAGCGGGATGAGAATCGACTTGATGATTGGAGGTGAGAGTCTAGAGAGATACTAGATGGAAATAGAACTGGTTCTCATCCCGCGGGGATCATCCGAGCCAGCTCCAAGAAACGGATCGAAACGGTGGGGAAAAGGAAGGAGGGGGAAGGTTGCTCAGGAGGAGGAGAGGAGCAGGGAGGAGGGGAGCGAGAAGAATCCTCCTCATTGACGGTAGGCGGGACCGCGGGTAGCACTGAAATAATAACTTTATTTTATGATTTGTTGAATTCATAGGGATTTTCAGACACGACTCACCCCACGTGCGCTTGCTGTGGCTCCCCGCGGGTCGTCAGCGGCCACCGATATGCCGGGGAGCGGTGGCTGGTCGCGAAGCTGAAATAATATCTTTATCATATGATTTCCTTGATTTATATGAATTTTTTGACACGACTCACCTATCGAGGAGCACCTGCGGAAGCCCCCCGTGATTCGTCGGCTGTGGACCATACGCCGGCGTGCGATGGCTGGGCGCAGAGCTGAAATAATAACTTTATCATATGATTTCCTGCATTTAAAGGGATTTTCAGACACGATTCACCTCACGGGCGCATGCTGAATCGTCCCGCGAGTCATCACAATGCTGCAAATTGTTCGGCCAAAAAGAGAGAGAACAGTCGGAAAAGGATCGGTAATGTATGAGAGCTCTCAGCTCTCACAATTCTCCAAGCTCTCTCGTCGGTAGGACGGGGCTCGAAAACGAGTAAGGATGGTAGGTTTAGATAAGTGTTTGGTGGATTTCAAAAAAGGTTTAGAGAAGAGAAAGGCATGCAGAAGTGTTGCAAAAAGAGCAAAAGAAGAATCCGACGGCGGGGCGTCGAACCAGGGGGTAGTGTGTGCAAGTCGGGCTCGCTACCTGTTTAGCCAAGAAGGCTGATGTGTCTCTAGCAACGAGAACCTAATGTCTAGCTTGAGATTGAGTGCACCCATAACCGTGTAGGAATAGCGAGTTTAGAGCACTCGTTGTGGAATTTGTACAGCGATAAGGACCGCATTCCGCTAACGTAACCTAGTCTACAGTACCCTGTTACCGTATCTTCGTCTACAATACCCTTCTTTTGAAACGAATACTATTTTTAGAGATAAAGAAGAAATGCAGGTGCTAGATTGGGAACGGGAGAAGTGACTTCACAGTCTGAATAGGTGCTGGAAAGAGCAGTTTAGAAGTCCGGACACTCTGAGAGATCAGCAGTTGCCTGTAGAGTAAGACGATGACATCATCAATTTTGAACTCAGAACCGTTGACTATTTGGCAGCTTTTGGGGCGTATTTTTATGTTTGGCTTCAGCTCTTTGTTTGGTGATTATCGGGACTACAAGGCTGTTTAGAAATTAAAATAGGTTAAATACAGAGCTTCTACTAAAATCGTAATCGCCACGTTTTATCTTAATTAAACAAAATTAATAAGTAAATGATGCAATTTCGAAATGAATTGTTTGCGAGAGCGAAACGAAAACGAATGACGAAACGGGTGAGAATTAAGTGGGAGAAACGCCTAGTAGGAATTAGGGATGTCGAAGTCGACAATTCGAAATTCGAAACTGGAGGCACTCGTGAGTCGGCTAAAGTAAGATACTGGAGAGAGAAGGTTCGAACGGACAAGGAAGGGATGGAAAGAAGGTTTGGAGGGTAATGCTGGCGTGGGAGCAGTGGATATGCCTTCATATAAGAGGGAAACAGCTAGGATCCAACAACAATACACGAGTATTAGTATCGGGACGACCATAGGGATTGAGGGCACTCATGAATGGGAACGGGAGGATGGGGGGGAAAGGAACGAAGAGGGTATGGCACGGGACGGGGGAGAAGTCGGTCTGAATGGAGGAAGGGATAGGGGATCCATCGATTGGCCCGTCGCTGGTTGTCGGCTGGTATAGAAGAGAAGAAGGGCTCAAGAAGGGGATGGGGGAGGAGATGAGGGGAAGGGGAGATGACGAGTCACTCTTGTCAGTTGCCGCCGTCTTCTCTCTGCTGCTGAAACATATGAGTTATTATAGGAACTGATGATACTTTCGACTAATAGACATTTCTGAGATCTATATCACAGAGGCC
The DNA here is from genome assembly GCA_900490845.1 of Pristionchus japonicus. Taxonomy (NCBI): domain Eukaryota; kingdom Metazoa; phylum Nematoda; class Chromadorea; order Rhabditida; family Neodiplogasteridae; genus Pristionchus; species Pristionchus japonicus. Next base: position 42,649 of record LS506844.1, read on the forward strand.
CGTTATCCCGACTCCGAAAGTTAGCCGAATCCTCTATTTTGCTCACTTTCTCTTCTTCCAGCTCCTCGACCCTCTTTTCTAGGCACGCGATTCGGGCCATGTCTCTCTCGCTCATTGCCTTCATGGTTTTGATCAGCTTATCCTGCATCTGAAGCTTGAGGCCGTCGAGAATGTGACTGGGCAGGTACTGCAATGACTCGAATAAGTATTGAGAACATCCGCTAATCAATGCACCACTCAGGGCTCCGAACGACCTAACGGGTCACACAGGCGCGAGAGAGGATTGCATTGAAGGAGAATGAGATAATTTGAGTAGTGGAATGAGGATGGAAAACTGACGCTCTGAGGAGCAGGGGCGAGAGGGGCTGCCATTTCCGCTTCTTCCGCTGGTTCCTCCTTCACTTGCCGAAAGGTGGGCGCGGCGACCTCCTCCTCCTGTGGCTCCTCCTTCACGCGGACGGGCGCGGCGGCATCAACGACTGCTGCGGCTGCAGGATGGGCGAGACGAGCGGGAGTCGAGGCGGCCTGAATCATGTACATTTGATCTACCAATTCTGCAATTTTCGTGAAACTCAACTGAGAAGTAATCAACTGCTTATGAGATCGGATCGGGAACACTGACTCTGTTGATCTGATGCTCCTCAGCGACGTCCATCTGGTCGTCATCGGTCACGGGCTGGAGGGGAGGCGGGGCGACCGGAAGTGCTGCTGCAGTAGCTGCAGGGACCTTTCTGGGTCGGCCCCTTCCTCTCTTGACGTCTGCGACAGCAAGAACGGCAGGGAGGTTGAGGGCTGCAGCTGTCTGGTCCTTCCTCGGTCGGCCCCTTGGCATCTTTCCGGCCGCGACGGGAGGCAGCTCCTTCTTTTCAGGCCGCCCTCTGCCCCTCGGTACGGCAGGCGCCTTTCGCGTGTTCCAGTAAATCTTGGCCATTTTGCTCTGGAATAACATATTTAAAGTAAAACATACACATTAATTACCAAACAAGTAAGCGCGACGAGGAGCAACTGTTCTTGAAGTCTATTCGAGAGTTTTTCGCGTGAAATGGCGACTTTGGAAGGCTAAGTGATAGAGAAGTGGGGCGCATGACTAATTGATCACCAAAAGCACCTCTAACCCATGGCGAAATATCCGAAAATACTATAGGGGAAAAGCGCGAAAAAAATATTTAAAAAAAAAATAGGCCATAAATGCAAAAAGGTTAACACAGCGAAAGACGATTAGGCTCGATATTCAAATGTTGTTCGAGAGGAACCGCCCATGCGCGGGAAAGTGCCGCGACGCGCGAACAGTGACGCGTTGCGTTCGCGCGCGAAGACTTGGATCGTACCCTGTGGATTTGGACCGTACCCCGTGGCTGGTATGGACTGAACTATCGATCCAGGGGAGAGGTCGAGGAGGGATGGAAGGGGGAAGAGGGGAGAGTGGGTTACCCCACGCTCCCTCTCTCTTTCAATCGATCGGACACTCAGAGAAGAGGGAGTAAGTACACGTGGCTTAAGGAATCGATGAGGAACTAGTAGAGCCACAGGGCAGAACAGATCATTGGATAATGCATTGTATGACAGGAAGGAGAGCAATCTAGTGAAGAGAGCATGGAACCGATATGATGGCCGAGTAGGCACGAATTGATAAAAGCTTCGTCAAAAGCTTCGCAAGGCAATGAGCGATTTTAAAAGGTTCCGATTACGTCACTCCGTGTCTTCATTGCTACTTGTTAAAGTTCCCCTCCGCACACCTTTAATTAGGGGGCCTTTCACGGCTCATTTCGTATAATTGATAATTTTATAATTTTATTTCGTATAATTTTATAATTTTTTTTATTTTGATGTATAATTGACGTGAAATTATGTTTTCAATTATTTGACGCCCTAAAAATATGAAAGTACAGGGTATTCAAATGTCAATTAGACGAGAAGTGTGTGGAGGGGAACTTTACTTACGCGCCTTCCTCTTGATCCTTTCGAAGCTCACCTCAGGTTTTGGGATACTTTGAGATTACTTTAGTTGTTTTGGTCAATTGGAGTAATTAAGAGTCCTTCCCAATGGTGCTAATATCTTCGTAATCTTGTATAGAAATCGAACTATTCACAATTGCTTGCTTTTTTAGAGATTGCTTTATTTAAGGTGTCGCACCGCGGAATACGGTAGATTTTCTGCTTTTTTCGACCGGCGCGGCTCTATTTTCCGGCTCTGGTCTGCTCACTACTAATAATTAACTGAAAATGTGATGTTATCGAGACGCTTAATTTCACTTGAATTAAGGCCTAAAGGCCTAAATCGGGGGCCTAAATCAGGCATAAATCAATTCCTTACAAAACTGGGAGAACCGGTTTTCTTCACACGTGAGTCCAGAAGACCGGACTGGGTGATACTCAGCTCAGTCTATTATGTTAAGGAACAGTCGATGTCACCCCATAGACAGGGTTCTTTTACATTGTTCGTATGATTGTTGCTTTCGTTATGGCCTCTGCATGGTCATTACCCGACGAGGGAGGGTTGAAGTAAGAAATAGTGCACCCATAGAGAAATAATGGCCCGACTTAAAAATGGTGGCCCCTTATAGATATGGTGGCCCCGTATATATAGTGGCCCGGAATATAATGGCCCCGTCGATATTTAGTGGCCCCAAATTTCGCTGAAAAATATGATGGCCCCGTTCATGAAGATATAATGGCCCCTTGCCTATTCAATA
>LS506844.1:46504-59732 GCA_900490845.1 Pristionchus japonicus
TTCCCGAAAACTGCCTGAAATCGATGATCTCGTGAAAAATCTTTGGGGCCATTATATTTGCTTAATTTGGGGCCACTATTTTTATTTGGGGGCCATTGAGTTTTAGTGGCCCTTGAGGGCCACTATTTTTTTGGAGGGGCCACTATTTTTCAGTCGGGCCATTATTTCTCTATGGGTGCACTATTTCTTACTTCAACCCGAGGGAGTACTAAAAAAGGGAGGCCTAATCGAGAAGGATTATTTCCTCCCTCGGTATGTTTACTTAGGAGCAGATACTTTACCCACATGGATCAGACACGTTAATTAGGGCTAGGCTGGATGGAAGAGATAAGAGCTATCTCGGAGTGGTTTCTTCCTCTCTTTCTCACGTTGCAAACGGATGCGGGAATGAAGACCAATTGCTGCAATAAACTACTAGTAGACAGAATGAAAAACATCGGGGATGCAATGGAGAGCTCTCCACTTGACGTGCTCTCACCATTCTCCACACTCTTTCCTCGGCAAGAAGAGTCATGAGATACTGTACCTACCCCGCTACCGTACCCTTGACTACCGTAATCTCGACCACCGTCCCCCTCTACCGTATCCATCCCTACCGTACCCTTGACTTCCCTTCCCCTCTACCGTACCCCGCTTCCCTTTCATTGACAACCGTAATCTCGACCACCGTCCCCTTCTTCCGTAAGCATGGCTACCGTACCCTTGACTACAGTAATCTCCACCACCTTAATCCTACCGTAACCATGGCTACCGTACTCTTGACTACTGCTAACCCTCTTCCGTACCCCACTTCCTTCAATACCATAGACTACCGTAATCTCGACCACCGCCCCTTCTACCGTAACCATGTCTACCGTACCCATGACTGCCGTTCCCCCGTTTACCGTACCCCGCTTCCCTACCCTTGACTACCGTAATCTCGACTACCGACCTCTCTACCGTAACCATGGCTACCGTACCCTTGACTGTCGTTCCCCCTCTACCGTACCACGCTTTCCTACCCTTCACTACCGTACTCCCGACCACCGTTCCCTCGCATGGTGTGACCAGTTTATCTTTTAGACGCAACTTGACACGTTTATTATGAGCGAATAGATGGGACGCAAAGTTACTATTGCAGTCTCTAGCACAGGGCGAGAGGAACAGAAAGTCAGGAGGAGACGAAAACCACTCATCAAGTCTTAGAAGGGACGTTTCAAAAGAAGATATGTGATTGCCAGAGGGATGTGGCATTCTCTGAGGAGAAGGAACATCGATACAGAGAAGGAGAGCACATAGGGATAACGAAGATGAGAAGAGGGTGGAAGAGGGCTACGGAACGTTTGTTAGATCTAGTCGAGGTGGGGGAATCGGAACTAGGTCGGATGATAACCCTGGGATGAGAATCGACTGAGTGAACGAAGGCGAGTCTTGACTAGCATAATAACTCTAATATAGAACTGGTTCTCATCCCGTCGGTTTCCAGAGATCATCCGAGCCAGCTCTAAGAAACCGATAGAAACGGTGGGCAAAGAGGGGAGGGGGGAAGGCCACGAAGGAGGAGGAGGACTAGGAAAGGGGGAGGAGGGGAGAGGGAAGAATCTCCTTAGAATCTTCGTGGTACGAATGGGTAGGGATCGATACGTAGGAGGGGGGCGGGGGAAGAGAGGAGGAGGAGAAAGAGAAGAATCCTCCTCAGTTCCTGTAGGCGGGACTGCGGGTAGCACTGAAATAATAACTTTATTGTATGATTTCCTTGATTTATAGGTGAAGAGCGAATCCTTCTTCGTCGCTGCAGACTCACTTCTGGTCTAGACCACGAAGAAGAGAGTAGTAACCTGGATCGCGACGTCCTCTCGCGATGCTGAAATATTATTTTATCATGATTATTTTCCTGAATTTCAGGGAAAGAACAAATCATTCTTCGGTGTTGCACACTCACCCCTGGTTGAGTCCTCGAGGGAGGGGGTAGGCGGGACTGCGGGTGGTGCGGGGTGCACTGAAAAGTAACTTTTGATATCCTTGATGATAACCTTGATTTTTAGGGATTTAAAGACACGACTCACCTCTCGAGCGTCTGCGGAAGCCCCCCGCGAATCGTCGGCTGCGGACCGTACGCGGGAGAACGGGTGGAGCGGGGTGCACTGAAATAATAACTTAACTATATGATTTCCTTGATTTACAGGGAAGAACGAATCATTCTTCGGTGCTGCGCACTCACGCCTGGCCGACTCCACGCGAGTAGTCGTAGAAGGGGCCGTAGTAGCCCGGATCGCGACGTCCGCGGCTAGTCGACTGCGGGCCGTAGGCGGCTGATGGAGGCTGGAAAGGTCTTATTATTTTTTTATCTCTGAATTGTCCAATACAGCACAATATTTGGAGTCTCTCCTTCTCTTGGATTTAGCTTTAATTACCTGAGGGTGTGCAGCAGCGTGCCGGAGGAGGCGGACTTCGGCCTCTAGCACCTCCAACTGCATGCTCTGCCTAGCATCCTTCTCCTCCAGTGCAGCCACGCGACCGATCAGATCGGCGAGTAGGCCATTCTGCTGCAAGTGGTTCTGTTAGAGTTTTGAACGATTGAATTCGCAAGCGCATATTCACACTAACATGATAGGTAGTTCAAAGAATACATATTTTAATGGATTAAGTACTCATTGCCGCTCTTCTCAAAATTCAGCTAAACTCTTGCCGGAAGTCCGGTAATTGTGAAAGAATGTTTGTGTTTCACGCATTCTCTAAATTTTATCGTCTAATGGAACTGCGCATGTACCGAGAGTCATGTTCCCCCTGTGGCGCATTTACCTCAGCGCCAGCTCCCTCGACGATCCGCGGCAACGGCGTTCGTCCTCCATAAGTCGTGCGCGGCGCACTACCCTGGATCTGCTGCTGCAGCAGATGATGGCGTAGCTTGAATGAGTCATGGTTAGGCCCGAATGATTGCCAAATGCCGGCTAACCGGCACTAAGCAGTACTCACCACACACTTCATCTCCTCCATATCCTCCTCCTCCTCCGTGCGGAAACGGATGGGCAGGTGGGCGTCCGGAGGGAGCACGACGCGTGCAGGGGCTGCAGCTGCACCAGGGGTGAGGGCGCGTCCGGCCGCTCGACCGACCTGAGATGTCTCTATTAGATCAGCCTCAGCTACAGGGATTGGATTGTGTGGAGGGAGCACTGACCAGTGACGGAGCGGGGGACAGCAAGATCATCAGGGGAGGGGTCGCGACGGGCAAGTCCATCGGCTCCTCCTTGACCTCGGCTCTTCCGTTGAACGGCGCCGGGGTATTGGCGGACGCGGCGCGTGCCTGAATTTGATTAATTAATTATAAATGAATGATAAAAACCGTGGAGGAAGAATGTACAACTAACAGTGTTGAGGGAGACGGCGGGAGTCGGCGGGGTAGCAGCTCGGGTGGTCGGGGCGCGTCCAGCCGCTCGTCCGGCCTGAGTTGTCTCTATTAGATCCGAATCAGCTACAGGGATTGGATTGTGTGGAGGGAGCACTGACCAGGGAGAGCGCGGGGGACGGCGAGGCCACCAGGGGAGGAGTAGGGACGGCCTGGACAGCCACCTCCGCTTCCTCCACCTTCACCTCCTCCTTCACCTTGGCGGGTGCAGCCGCAGCAGGGATGGAGGCGCGTGCGGCTGCGCGACCGGCCTGCATTGTCTCTATTAGATCTTCCAAGTCTGTGACCTCCTGGCTACTCGGGGAAGAGAAGGGGTTACTGACCTTGCGGGAGGGAGCGGCCGATTCTGCCTCTCTCGACCAGAGGCGCTGGCGCTCCTTGCCCACAGGGGTCTTCGCCTGCCGGCCAATCGACTGCCTGCCGGACGCCGGGAGAGCAGGGGAATTCTTGTTATGAGGTGCCATAGTTAAGGCGAGCTGACCTAAATTAAATATTGAATTAAAACCAGAAACACCTTCAAAATACGCGGACACGACGAGGGTGTTTAAATGGTTGCTTGGGGGAGGGGGAAGTTTTGACCCTGGGTGACTGATAGAGAATTAGGACTGATGACTAATTAATCACCCAAAGGCGCCTCTAACTCATCACTAATTATCCGATGGGGGAGAGGAGAAGGGCAGAAAATAAAGTTTAAAAAATAAAATTAAAATAAAATAAAATAGGCCAAAAATGAATAAAAGCTAACTGGACTAGGCTCGACTAGGCTTCATCTTCGAATGGGACTTTGAGCGGGAGAGCGTTTGGGCCACCTCTGGAGCCGCGACGCATTGGTCTGCGTTGCGGATACGTTCGTGGCGCACGCTGATTCGTCAGTCAGATACGGTAATGCCCCGTGGCTGCAAAGCGGGCGGTATGGCCAGATATCGAGCGGTGATGGAGGGGGAGGGGAGAGGAGCGCGCGAAGATTTGGATCACACCCTGTGGCTGTCATGGTCTCGAGATACCAAAGGCCTGGCGATCAAGAGATCAACCTGGGGTGGGAGGGAGGGAGAGATCTCTCTCCCTCCCTCTCCTCGAATCTCGATTGCGGTTGATGAGAAAGAGGAATAAGGGGCGAGCCAATATAGTACCACCGCTCGGACATTCAAAGAAGGGATGCCGCCTCTTGCAGAACCCCGTGGCACTCCATTCGGACGGAATCCCAGCAAGCGGGGCCACAGGCCAGAACAGATTACTGTAATACATTGAGTGACAAGAGGGAGCCCAAGCAGTGAACCGATCTGATCGGATGGTCTAGAAGGGAGAAAGTGATTCGAAAGTCTGATTTGACAATGAAATGAGCTTGTCAATGATTTCGAAACCTCCATCAGTATCAAGTTGACAATGAAATGAGCTTTCTCTTAGTCCCAAGTCGAAATAATTACAGTAGGGTACTGTAGTAGTGGTTACGATAGCGGGGTACGATCTTGGAGGTTACGGTAGCATCTAGATTGGTGGTCGGGTTTACGGTATCCGAGCATACTGTAGGGAGTACGGTACTCGAGGCTACGCTTAAGGGCTCTCTTACTGGTTCATACTTTCGCGAAAATTGATCACATCGGAATTAACTCAAGTACCAGGGTTTTTCTTCTTTTTTTCTATTTCTGGAAATCAGCAACTTTTTTATTTATTTGTGAATTGCTCAATGTGGGCATCAATCTGCTGCTCTCGTCAATGGTCTATCATGGTTGATTATGTACCCCGTGGCAAGACAAAGTACACGGAGGCACTCTATACGGACGGGATCCCAGCGAGCGGGGTCACGGGCCAGAACAGATCGTTAGATTAGGTATCGAGTGACAAGAAGGAACCAGGTAGTAATGAATGAAGAGTGATGATTATCTGAAGGGATCTGGCGAATCGAGTCAAAATGAAAGTCTGAACCAATTAAGAATTAGATGAATGTCTCTCTCTATCGAACGTTGAATTAGTATTCGTGAGAAACCAGAGTTGAGTGAGCCTCTAAATTACGTTTTCTCTAGTACTGAAGATCTGGAATGGAGTACCAACCGCCGCGAGCGTCTACGGGTGAATACGAGCCTAGAAGGCCGGGCTAAGTCCATTCGGGTTCCATATTTTGAATTCTAGTTTCTTCAAAATAAGCTAGTTTCTTCGAAATCTCATTAAAATCACCATATTCACATTCAGAGGACTATACATATCTATGGTATGTGCAGACAGCACAGGGTATATTTTCTTCCCTTTTTACACTATTTTCCGGCTCCGGCCGATGTCCTTCAAATACCCCCTTAGGAAGAATGTAGACTCGGAATTGAGAACGTTCACTCAGCTCGGTGCCTCAGGGAGATTCGTCTGCATACCAACCTTGTGCTATTTGCGAGCAAGTGAAGAGAATGGTCGATTTCCAGAAGAAGGTCTAGTAAATCTTTAGTTTTCTTTCTTTTTTTCTGTTTAGGTAGAGACTTATTGAAATTAGTCAACTCCATTAAACCTGGCCAGTTCATGAATTAATCTAGTGATATATTTACTCAGGAAGGTAAGAAATTACATAATTGAAGGTCGAATTTCTAAAATTTTAGCTGTTTCTAGCGATTAAAATGAAGCATCTACTTGGCAGTTGACAAGTAACAACAAGAGATAAATTCGCAGTGTTTAAATTGTATTGCATGATCATCAATAGAAAAGGATTACTCTTCAATTAATATCTTCCTCATCGGGAACTTTTTCTCGATAACATAGTCACTGACACTTCCACAGTAAAAAATTGAGCTAAAAATGTATCTTTCTTGAGATAATTATAACATGAGTAATTCAGAAACCAAAAAAAAATGGTGTTATTCAGAACTTGCCGTCTTCCCCCTTCATATTTCATCACTTATTCATTTATTATTCTCGCAAGAACACATTTTTCAAAAACAATGCGAAAATCTACATTTTCACCCTTTGAATCATTACTACGTAAAAAACCTAATTTTTATTGAGTTTCAAACGGTTCGCTCCCGATAAATTCTTAAAAAATAGTTTTAAAAACCTTCCGGAAATACTTGTTCCGACTCCTTTCTCCCTTTCGTTTCCTGATTAGCTTCCATTGAACAATAACACTCACGTTGGATTCCTTACTTCTATGCTAGTATCATCTAAGCACTTTCTGGATTCCTTCTACTACGATAGTGCCATCTATTCCCCTTCTGAATGGTCATGTATTTAACGAGCTGATTTCTCCACTCCCTTCGGCCATAGCCATACTGTCAATATACAATTGAATCCCTCTGAGAGTTCACACACCGGTCAATACAACACTATTAAAAGACCGGCTACGTAGGATTCCAGAATAGGCTGAATTCCGAAATATAGATGACAGATGAATTTTACCATACGGAGAAGCACACAAGAGGAAACGGTAGCCTACAGTAATCTCGGATACCGTAACCACGACTACAGTACCCCACCGAAATTGTATCGGCTCGATAATATGAGAAAGTACCCAGAGGCACTCAATACGGACCGGATCCCAGCGAGCGGGGCCACAGGTCAGATCAGATTAGGCATTGAGTGACAAGAGGGAACAAGGGCAGTGTTGAGTGAAGAGTGATGATTATCTGAAAGTCGTCTGGTGAATTGGTTGAAGAGCAGAGCTTGAGAGCCCAGACTATCCATGATTGTTGGCGTGTTCACTTCCGACTCGATTTATTTATCCTGATGAATTGAAGATGGAGACTTGAGATTAAAGATTAGAGACCTTCACTCACTCTCTCCCCCCCTCTCTCTCTCTGGCGATGCACCGGTGAACATCACTATTTGCCATAATGAACGGTTGGCAGGAAGTTTTGCTCGCTTGTCTCCCACCACGCTCTGTATTAATTATGGATATATTGGTGGGTACGGTATATTTTGAATCCTTGGCAAGTTGCCAAAACGATGAAGCCAGCATAAATCGTGCAATATTTAGTTCATTTTACGCTATTTAAATTATATTAAAACGATTGTATTTATTCGTAAGCGCTAGCGCCATGATTGAGCTGTACGCCTATGCTTGATTCTCTTCCTAAATAGTGGAATATCGCTCTAAAATCGCCTCGGCTTTATTGCGCGTCCCTTTCTGTTCATTCTTCCACACCTTAAAACATTATTAAGAAAATCCTAATAATTCGCTTTTCGACAAATATGACAAAGCGGGTGTCGTTCCCATAGAGATCAAACCGAAATTGATAAATATCAGACAAATTCGTTGAGTGCTGTTACTGTTTATGTTGTTTAGATTCCAGTAATGTTTAACGTGTCCGTTTTTCGTCGCAGTTCGTTTCCCTTTCCTTCCAATACCTTCTATATTGCAGATGGGAAAGCAGCACGCGCGAGAGAAGCGTTTCGTCAAGAACGGCGAGTGGATCGGGCGGTTGGAGCGGGTCTGGGAGAGGAAAGTGGCGGAGAACGGGGACAAGGAGTTCCTCACGAGTTGGAAGGAATACAAGAAGAAAACCTGGGAGCCCCTCTCCAACTTCACCACTCCGTACGCTCTCCAACTCATCCATGAGTTGGAGAGCATCCTGGATGACCCCCAAGCTCAGAAGCCGGAGTGGCTGATCAAGTTCGAGAGGCAGAAGGCAAGAGGGATCGATGTGACCAAACACGGGATCGACTACTCGCCGGCCAAGTACGTTGCTCGCACATATCCCAAGGCCCCCAAGACACCCAAGACTCCCAAGACCCCCAAGACCCCCAAGATGGACGCCGCTCTTCATGGGACTGCGAACCGCACCATTCGCAAGGCTCGCGGTGATGGTGGAGCGGTGATGGCTCAGCCTCTCCCTCCTCCTCTCCCCAAGTCCCAGCCCGGCACTGCCCAGAAGCAGCCTTCAACACTTTCCCTGCTCGCTTATCGAGACACTACCCCTCCCCGCAACTACCAGTATCGGCCGATCCCTTCTGCTCGCCCCGGTCGCCACTCCACTAATATCATCATTCACCCACCCACTCAGCTGATCCCTCCTCCTCTTCCCGAGACCCAGTCCGTGTCCACCCAACAACCTTCTTCTTCCCGTCCTGCCCCCCGTCTCCCATCTCCGTCCCTCGACCATCCTTCTGCTCTCCCCGGTGGCCCCTCCATCCCCACTCCTCAACCACTCACACAGCCGATCACATCCCCTCCCAGACCCTCTCAGCCGTCTGACATCGCCTCGACACCCACTACGATCCCTGCTCCTTCTGCTGTTCCTTCCCCTCCTTCTCATCTTCCCACTCCTCCTTCTCCTCTTTCTACTCCTCCTTCTCCTCTTCCTACTCCTCCTTCTCCTCTTCCTACTCCTCCTTCTCCTCTTCCTACTCCTCCTTCTCCTCTTCCTACCCCTCCTTCGCCTGTTGCTACTCCTCCCCTCAGTGCTTCTCTCGAGGCTCCTCCTCAGCCAACTCCACTTATCGACGCTCCCGCACCCTCTCAGTCATCGGCTCTTGCCCCTCTTCCTACTCCTCCTACTCCTACTCCTACTCCTCCCCTCGGGGCTCCCCTCGTCGATCCCCTCGGTGAACCCCTCGGGGTTCCCCTGGGGGCTGCTCTCGTCGATCCCGCCACTCCCCTCGGCCAGCTCCCAGCCGTGGCAGAGGACGCGATGGACGCGCAAGAAGGAGAAGGAGTCGACGCGCCCGTCCAGGAGGAAACGGCCGCCGATGCCGTCGCTGACCCTGCTAACAACGTATGTTTATTTGTATTTTTTTTAAAATTTCTATTCCTAAAAACGGTTCCTAGCATAGCTCAATTTGTGCTAGTTTATGTCGTATCAATCGGTGCAGTTTTTGGGCTAGCTTTCGATAGGAAAAATATATTGCTAAAAACCAATAATAAATAGCTGAATTTCAGGCTCGCCAGACGCCACCAGAGCAGATCAATCGGGACGGCGACCACGGAAGAAATGGAGAGGGCGAGCAGGAAGGAGAGGCACAGGTTAGTTGGCGGATGTTGGCATTGATCTTGGGAACTTCTGTACGTTTTGGCCCTTGGTCTCCCTCCCTATGACCGCTCTGCTTGAGAACTGAGAATAAGAAGGGTAGGGATAGAATACTCAATGACTAGTCAAAAAGTACAGAAGTGGAAGATCTTGTAGTTTCTTGAAGCGGTGAAACATATTTAAACAAAAACTTGATGATTTAGTTACAGCGACCTGCGAACGATGGAAGACGGCAGCACCAGGCAGCCAGTGGAACGGTATGTGATTGTCATTTTGCCGATATATTATCGCAAAAGAATAAACCGTTCCGCTCATTCTACCCTATAGATTTTTAGTTATTGATTCAGGGCTCTCAGACCTCCGCTAATGTGCTTAGTCGTTTCCTAAGAGATCTATTAGCAGTACCTGAGAAGATTGAGAATTTAGTGATACTCGTTAATGCACTAGCGAATTAAAAGTACCGTATTGCGCGCTAAACGCAGTAGTGTCAAAGCTGAGCATTCAAAATCCAGAGACTGCTCTCAGGTGCCCGATCCCATGGCCCAGTGGCCGAATGCCTGCCTCGAGACGGAGAACTCCAAGATTGAGACGTTCGAAGGGAAGAACGTCGTAATCCTGGGAGGTGATGCTCAATCTCTCATCCCCAAGTATAAGAAGAAGGTTCGTTTCGTTTTTTTTTCTCAACTGCTCTTGAACTGTTACAGTTTGATAGTAAGTTAACCAACCCTTGCGAGCGCTGAACAGCAGAGTATTCAAGTCCGTATAACCACTCTCAATATCTTTCGTCGTTGTACTCGTTGTACATGCACATTTCATCACTAATTCTTAGAAAATATGTATTTTTTACCAGGGAGCCAGAAGTGTCGCCGTGTTTTCGTTCTTCTGCGCATGCTTCGACATTCGCTTCCGTCAGATCCTCGTGCTTACGGGCCACTATAGCGAGGACAATGGAGTGAGTTCAGCTTCAATGTTCACTCAATACCCAGACATTGGGTCATTTGCATCACTGATTCTCTCACTTCCTCGAGAGGAGAGGCCACATCACACTACTTTCCTGTCTAGAGCAACCCACTACGCTCAATTTCATCAGTTTACTGCTCAGGAGCATTACTCAACTGCTCGCCCGAATCAGTGGCCCGACTTCCCATCGCCGGACGGAAGAGTCGTGAGCCTCATTCTCACCAAGGTCGTGGTTGAGAATGAGGCTCTCGAGCGATACGAGATGTCCATGGTAAGCAATCAGAGAGTGATGGGACGGTTAGGAACTCGCGGTTAGCATGTTCGGAATGCGTTTCAGCACTTTTGAAACTGTCTTGTTGTGAGGTTCCTAAACGCTAGTTCGACAATATCACTTGACTAATCAGAGCTGTGCATGAGCTTCACGGACTCTCTCATTTCGCAATGCTCTCTCGCCCGTACTTGACAAAGAAAATCGGAAAGTGATTGATCGTTAATTTGTCTACAGCCACGTATGCAATGCTTATCTTGAAATTTAACTTTCCATCAATTATTCAATTTCGTTCAGGTGAAGGACGGTTCGATCGCGGGAAGCAACACGTTCGAATGCTGCCTAGTTCTCTACGATAAGAAGAGAGCAGATCTCGACATCGAGCACTACAATCGCGCCGTTCCAAGGGTCAGTATCTAAATAATTGCTTAAAGTTCAAAAAGCGAAATTGTTCTCCTCACTTTTGAAAGACGTGAATCATGTTGAATGAGGAAATTCTATTCTTAAGGAATAGTTAAGCCTTTTACGTTTACAACAGCAAATTGAGAAAGCTCTTTCAGGCAACAAGGCACATGAGAGCACAAGTCGAGTAGCTTCGACAACAACAACAACAACAACAACAACAACAACAACAACAACAACAACAACAACAACACCACCACCAACAACATTCGCCATTCAACATTGTGTAGTCACCCGATTGGCAGCCGCGGCAGCCTTTTTTCTCAGTATTAGCGTCCGACTCGTACTTTGAACATGTTTCTGTTGTTGCTCCTCTTCTTCGTGCCGTCAATTATAACTCCCTAGTATCTTTTTCTGTTGTTACCAAACTAATCTAGGCTCACAATCACATCTTCTTCCATCTCACTTTGAACTATAATATTACCTCTTTCAAACTCTCTAGATACAACTTTTTTTCCGATTGCCATTAGACAGTTGTTGTTTGCTGTCTTCCTTCCCCAGATCTCCGGCCTGTTCGAACTCCTCTCCGATCTCTCTGATCAATATCCATGATTTCTGACATTTAGGCTGCCTGATTCGTGCTATTTCTCACCTATATTTGACTTTTTTCCGTAGTTTATCCCAGACCGAAGTACAATGCATTATTCAGCCCTCTTTTTCGCATTGTAAGCTGACTTTTTTTGAGTGCTGTGAATTAATTATATCACCATTTCATTCGTATCGAGTTGCGTTCAATTCCGGCGTATCATTCGAATAAATTGTACACTCTGTTCAGACTGATATTTTCCCGATGATGTTGACTTCAACAACTATTCTTTGATAATGACAACCAGGAGTGATCCACACTTTCAACGTAATTTCGTAGGAATAATTCGCAAGATCAATAGGGAGGCCGAAAGTGCATTGGCGCGATGACTTAGACTTAGACTTAGACCGAGACTCGTTTTCGCCACCCTACTGGGCACCTCAGATTGGGGTCACTTTCGATCTGAACTTGAAAAAAAATTGAGTCAGAGCAGTCGCATACTGTTTTCCCCTGTCGATCATAAAAATCGATAGAGGTTTGTAATGTGGTTGTGTTTCTAAAACACAGTCAATCGGAGTATCAAAGACATTTTTTATTTTTTATTTCGAATGTTTACTTGCTTGGCCAATCAAACGTCCGTCTGCGAGTTGCCGAGTGCTTCCGAGACTCGCAAAACTGACGCCTTGAGCATCATAGGTTATTCTGAAGCCGAGAGTTCCGCTGGGCACCTCAGATTATGGTCACTTTCGATCTGTACTTGAAGAGAAATTTGAGTCAGAGCATTTGCAGACTATTCCCCTGTCGATCGTAAAAATCGATAGAAGTTTGTAATGTGGTTGTGTTTCTAAAACACGCTCAATCGGAGTATCAAAGACCTTTTTTATTTTTTATTTCGAATGTTTACTTGCTTGGCCAATCAAACGTCCGTCTACGAGTTGCCGAGTGCTTCCGAGACTCGCAAAACTGACGCCTTGAACATCATGAGTGATTCTGAAGCCGAGAGTTCCGCTGGGCACCTCACATTGGTGCCACTTTCGATCTGTACTTAAAGAGAATTTTTTGTCAGAACATTCTCGATCTGGTTCACTCCATCGAACGTAAAAATCGATAGAAGTTTGTAATGTGGTTGTGTTTCTAAAACACAGTCAATCGGAGTATCAATGACTTTTTTAGATTTCTTATTCAGATTTTTTACTTGCTTGGCCAATCAAACGTCCGTCGGCGTGTTGCCGAGTGCTTCCGAAACTCGCAAAAGTGACGCCTTGAACATCATAGGTGATTCGGAAGGAGAGAGTTCCGCTGGGCACCTCAAATTGGGGTCACTTTCGATCTGTATTTGATTAGAAATTTTTGCCAGAGCATTCTCGAACTGGTTTCCGCAATCGAACGTTAAAATCGATAGGAGTTTGTAATGTGGTTGTGTTTCTAAAACACAGTCAATCGGAGTATCAAAGATCTTTTTTATTTTTTATTTCGAATGTTTACTTGCTTGGCCAATCAAACGTCCGTCTGCGAGTTGCCGAGTGCTTCCGAGATTCGCAAAACTGACGCCTTGAACATCATAGGTGATTCTGAAGCCGAGAGTTCCGCTGGGCACCTCAGATTGGGGTCACTTTCGATCTGTACTTGAAGAGAAATTTGAGTCAGAGCATTCGCAGACTATTCCCCTGTCGATCGTAAAAATCGAT